>CM033798.1:83841-108841 GCA_019656835.1 Rhododendron ovatum
GAAGAAGAGGTGGCTATGTCAAGGACTTCACAACCGTACTGGATCTGACGAACTTGTGGCACGATGTCAGTCGAATTAGGCATGTCATGCAAAGGAATGGGAGACATTACGGTCGTGTAAATAAGAAGTTGTGCCTCCACCTTATAGAAAGGATCCACAAGGTTATATATATTGTACGACGAACCTTGTATTGCGCGCACCGCATGCTTGCAAGGGATGCCTTTCATCTGCCAACGCACACAACTGCAGTAAAAAGGATGGAGCTTGACCGCATGAGATTTCCAGTCGGATGCAGACACGATGAACTCTGTGGGAGAAGTGGGTCGACAAGTGAGACCTCGAGATTTTTCTTGAGATTCCTTAATCATTTTGTCTATATTACGACCAACCGGCAAGGGATGCCATTTACCCACCTCCATCTTATGCCTATATAACATGTCAGTGGTGATGGTGACGTGCCCCTCCATGAATTGGATGATGTCCAAGTCTCTCAATTTCAATATCCAATTGTTGAAGCTTTCGGCAATGTTGGTGTACAATTTGTCCCACCTCCGATACGGGAATCGCGCATTCGACCAGTGTTGTGGACTATTTTCTTCAACCCACTTCGACAACTCAGGTGATAGCCCAAACAATTTCATCAAGTACACCCCATATACCCGCTCATCACATGCATAGGCAATTTTTGTGAAAAGATGCAATGCCGTCTTCTTGGGGTTCCCCTTCATTCCTTTTCCGGTGGCAAACTTGCTAAAATTTTCCTTCACGTGGCGAACACACCATGCATTGCATTCCTCGCCAAATAATTCCTTAACTGCCCTCAACAACCCAGGATTACAGTCTGTCACAACCACAACTTCCTTTCCGGCAACAATTTCCTTCAAGTTATACATGAACCATAACCAATCCTCGTAGTTCTCTGATGATACAATAGCATATGCAAGGGGGTACAATTGATCATTCGCATCATAGGCAACTGCAGACAAACAACTACCGCGATATGGACCAGTCAAAAAACAGGCATCAATAAACAACATCGAGCGACATCCCCCCAAGAACCCCGTAATGCTGCAACCATAAGCAACAAAAAGTTGCTTGAACTTACCATCCTCAGAAGAACTCCAAACTGCCTTCGTGTTGGGAATTGATTCTATAAGACGTTGACACATCCACGGCACTAAGTGATACGTCATGGATACCGGCCCACTTATGAACTCACGGGCACGTTCCCTAGTCCTCCATCCTTGCGAGTAAGTTAGGGGAGTATGGAACGCAAGCTCGTAGTCCTTGCATATGCTCCTTGGGAGGAAATTGGGCTGCCCTGCTATTTTGTCCATGAATATCATACCCATCTCTTTTGCCCGAATCCTTGGCTTGAAATTAGTGTTGTCCTGTGCAATGTGGCAATGTTCATTCTTCATCTTGATGACTCTAATGAGTTCAGACTTACCTTGTGCCCTAGCTGTTAACTTCCATGGACAACCATCAACCACGCAAGCTAACCTATAATAATGACGACTATTGTCCAAATACTTGAAATTGAACTTGTTCAATGCTGCAAAAAGAATAACAGCCTTCTTGAATAGCCTATGGTTGTCAAACAACTGACCATCACCACTTAGAATGTCTTCACCTCGCCGTTGCGAGTACGGCACCAAACCCATTTCATGGCAAAAAGTCAAACTATCTTTGGTAGTCGAAGAAGGTTCTCCTGCGGCAATGGATGGACTGCTACTCAACAGGTTCGACTCCCTACAAAAAAACAATGTCTTAGTAGAACACTTGACTAGGGAACTTATCAAGTAAATCATTAAGGAGAGAAATTGCCATACATGTTATGCAACAACCAAGTCAGTTAATGAAAAAGTGGAAAAAAGTAACCTCTTCTTCCAAACCATATCTTACCCATTTGTAACCTCTTCAAAACAATATCACTTTTCACGTAAACACAAACATGCAGAATCCTCATATATGTATATGTGTGTGTGTGTTATTTACAAAAAACAACAGTTATACCTGCTACTTATGTTACATTGTCTTGGTGTGTTCCCAAGGGTCTCTTCTTCCACAAATATGTCAACCTCATCCTCATTCAAACAGAACATCATTGAAACACCATCTACATCCCTCATACGCAAATGCTTCGACTTGTCCTTGGTTGTACTATAAAATAATGACTTCCCATCGGACCTCATATCCATGCGCGAGCAAACTTTCACGACTAACTCCTCAAACAGTATGCCTTCTTCAATGATTGTGGCTTCAGATACACCACCCATATACTTCCCCAAGCTACCATCCGCATTTGCCATGCGCTCACCACCCGAATAACAAAAACACATCAACTTCCGAGGAGTCGTCGACATGGCTGCACAACATCAACTACTTATATAAGCATTACGCAATTCACGCCCAGTTACATGATACAAGGGACGTTCAATTGTCCGATGAGTCCAATAAAACATGTAACCCTTTACACTACACCCACAACACTTGTTTGGATGAGGTAATTTGTAAATCACATTGGACAGCAATAGGAAGTCAAATTAAATATCTGTATGTAGCAACTACAATGCTATGCAAAAACAACATCATTTAATCTTGAAAGATTTAGCCACTAAACTCTTGAATACCATATGTTACACACCATTTATAAATCATTTGGGAATAAGAGGATAAGTAAAAGGGACAATTACGGGTCACAGGTCTTGGCCCGGATTAATGGAAATTTTACATTTTAATAGTAATACTATTACACAGCACCCACAAATTTAATGCTCAAGAACAACACATTAAAGATGGTCTAATAAAGCTATGTTGGTCGTCATATGGAGAAGTAATCTACTAGACAACTATTGTAGTAAACATTTTAAAAAGCAAACATACCACCACACTTTCATTATCAATATGGATTTGCATGTGTGGACAAAAGAGGATAATAAATGCTTAAATCGAAAGAAGACCTTTGCCTTAGATACAAGGTTTGGAAACCCGAAGCGCATTCGCTCTTGGGTCATCCTGGCAAAGTTTTCACCAGGGGGTTAGCCTCGTGGTCAGAATAAGCCTTTTCGAGACGTTTTACCTGAAACACTGAACAACCTACCTTACGAGTAAAATTGAGAAAAAGCGACAAGTTATAACTAAGAACACTACTCACTAGGGGACTTAAGCACCACAATCATACAATCTTAGGTGCCTATCAATAAACTGCATAACTTAGTAGGTTATTAACGATACAATCTATGCCCTACCATCCGCTCCTTCATTCCTGGCAAGGTCTTCCCTCGCAATTGGTTGCATATAGATGCATAGGGCAAAGGAGTGAATAGCTTTACCTTTTAACCAAATCAATGACCATACTCATAAACCACATCCCAATAGACTGATTTTCAGATCTCTACAACACAATTACATACTATAATTAACAAAGAACATTGAAAAGATTCTAGCAATTCATACTCAACATGGCTAAAGCAGCAAAGTGTGTGGAGGGTGAACATCACTAATGACACATCATGGACTAGTACAAAATTTTCCAAATTGAGGACCACATAGACCATTGGCAATGGAGGTAGGTAAATCCTTTTGTACACTAGCGCTTGCGGAGATGGCCTGGACCATGAAACACAATCACCATGGAAATTGTGGCTCAAATCCCTGCCGATTCTCTTAATATTGGGATGGAATTTAACAAATCATCATTATCAACCCTTGAGGAGAATGGAACTTCTATTCCATGGGGAAAAATCACTTGGTTTATCCATCTTGTCCCTAGGTGGACTTTTATTGAATGACTGATTTTCTGAGGAGGCTTACAACTAAACGTCTGTTTGGAACTTGGGGAAAAGATAGGAAAAGGAAAGGAAAGTGTATAGGAAATTTATTGTGCTTAATTCTTTGGTTTTTTTTTTTCCTTACCCTAAAGATGGACTTGTACGTTGGGAATGAATGTGAATCCTAAATGTATCCTTTGCAATTGTCACGATTCCCATGAGCATCTATTCATTGAGTACTCTTATGCTGGACAAATTTGGGGGCTTTAGAGTGTTACATTTTCTAAGGTGTGCTATGCTTGGCAAAAGAGATGAGCTGGTGGAAAAGGCCATTGAGTTTGCATTAGCTCTAGGACGAAAGTCAAGAACGTTGATTCTAAAAGGCTTCTAGCTAGTGACTAAAGGGTTTCCTTCAGGATCTTTGATCCCGAGGTAGCATTGCTTACTTCTATTTATACGTTTTGGATTGACTGATTTGTGTTTGTTTCCAGGTTCTATACATGATACATGTTTGTCGTTTGGGTTTGTTTGCTTTCATGGAATCAATAACCTCAAAAAGAAAAGTTATACATAAAAGGAAAACGGCCCAACAACAGTCATTAGCCACCATTACAAATATCATTCCTTAGACAATAGGAGCGTAAGAAGGAATACCTACATAGCTTCTAATTCATAGAATGCATACAAAGGACACATAAATGAATCACCTTAATGCCCAGGTTTCTATGCCAGAATTGGTACAGTTTTGTGGTATTGTGCAGTTCTTACCGCATAACCCAACAGCTCCTCACCAAAAGGGCTCTGATCCCAGCTATCAAAAACCAATCTATTTCTTCAAAATCCATTCCCACTTATTAGCATTACAGGTACCTTTTCTTGACTAGGTAACAACCTAGCTACAAGCATTATTAACTTAAGCATATCTACTTTTCAACTTGTTCAAGCCATTTCTATTTTGGAACGAGTTACATCGAAAAAGGAAAACAACACTCCGACACAAACTTATAAAAACAAGTTAGTGTTCATATGCTGGCCAATTTTACTTCCAAACTGCGGCTAGGGTTTCATAGTAACCCTTACCCCCTGCAAGCATATGCATTTTACAAGCGTCGTAATGGATTTTGCTTATTTTCATCGCGACTCTGTTGCTCCGATCTGGTTTTTCAACCAAAAAATCGTCTTGAATGGCTGAACAAATAAAGAGAGCCGAGAACCCCAGAGAGAGAGGATAAAGCAAAGAACGACGAAGAGAAGAGAGGAAAGAGAGAGAGAACGAGAGAGAGAGAACGAGAGAGAGAGGAACATACTAGTTGTGCAGAGAGAGAGAGGAGAGTCCGTCGATGAGAGCAGTAGACGATGAGGAAGGATTTGAGAGCATTTGAGAATTAGGGCTTTTTTACTGGTATATAAAAGCGAGGGTATAATTGTCAATTCAACTTGACACACCATGTCTTGGTAAATATTTTTTCTTGTGTCATTAGAGTGGTGATTTGGAGAGTGAAGACCATCAGATGGTAAATAAATCTGGTCCTCGCCTCTGCCCGATAATTTTCCCTTTCAAAGAACTCCTCCCTTGATGGATTTCTTTTTTTTTTCTTTGTTTTAAAAGGAACACACACACACCCCTCAGGACACACACGGCACACATGCACAATTCTAAAAAAAATTGCACTTTAGTCCTTTAAGTTGAAAGTATAACATAAAAGCACCTCATATATTAAGGGTGTTACCAGTTCAAAAAAAATATTAAGGGTGTTACAAAAACACACAAAAGGGGTGGTTTTTACTTTTTAGAGTTACTGCTGCCGCTTTGGCTCTAACGGTCTCAATCTTTTATGAGGTGAATCCATGCTGTCACAAATACTGGATGTTGCTTCAAGGTGAAACCATGCTGTCACAAATATTCGGAGTGACTACCCTATGTTGCACAGACACTTCGTCAGAGGTCATGTATCGGTGTCGGCCTCTGGATACTCTCCGGACACTTGTCCGATAATCATTTCCAAGTGTCCTAGTTTTTTTTTATCAATGTTTTCATTTGGACACTCCGGGAACACTTTAAAATGCTCTGGACACTCTCGGACACTTGGAAAACAAGTCGGGGTTGATAAAAAAAATTATTAGGATCTAATTAAAATAGTAGGATCTAATGCTTTTAGTTGAAATACTTTTATAAATGATATGATGATGGTTACATTCTAATGTATTTATGGTGTTGCATATTTACAATTAGAATTGTCTTAATTTTTCTTCATGTGATAGTATACATATGCGCTTTTTAAATGTATCCCCTAACGTGTCGAGTCCTTCGTTTTTTTAATATTCGCGTGTCAAAGTGTCGGTGTCATGTCATGTGCCCGTGTCGGTGCTACATAGACCTTGACTGACTTAGCTAGCGATACTTCAGGAGCCATTCTTGCAGTCCCAAATAGAGGAGCCATTCTTGCGAATTCAAATCACAAGCTTTATGCATTTTTCCTTTCCTTGCCAGAATAAGTAAACATCAGAATCCAAATTAATTAGATCTATATTTCCACCATTAATTTTCAGGAGCCAAACAACAAGATGATCTGGGAACTAATAACCAGAAGTCCACACAAAAAAGAACTATCGAACAATTTACTTTGAAGATAACAAAACCTTTCTTAAGTCTTAAATAACTAAGTCCGCATGATCCATACATACCTATCATCAAAGAGTTGCTTACAACTACAATTAGAGGACCCGATTATTAAAATTAGGGAACTTACCAAAACAATTTCCCCAATTACAGTGAGACCCACTAATTTTTTTAAGGATGGATGAACTAATTAAGGTTTACAAATTAAAACCTTAGAGTTTACTAATTGGGTACATGGATGTACGTATAGGCTACTTATTATCCAATAATTAAAGGTAGGGTGGAAAAGGATCAAACCTGGTGAAGGTAATAGGCAGCAATGGAGGTTGAAGTCATGCACGTGGGTGGTTAGCCGCGAGAGTTGTACGGCGCCGGATCCTGTCGAGGTGGTCGCCGTTGATGGTCCCTCTGAGCCTGTCGAGCTCCTCCTCCTCTTCTCCCCTCTCTCTCTCTCTCTCTCTCTCTCAGTCCGATTGAACGAGGCCTGGTGTCAAACGAGAGGTAAACGATTGGGAGAGAATGGGGCTAGGGTTTTTTCTTGATATATATGAGGGTAAAATTGTAAACTCAATTTGTCTCACCATGTGTTGGTCAATATTTTTTGGGATACCATGACAGTGGTAATTTTGACAGTGGAGACCATGAGTTGGTAATATGACTTTGTCTCCTCCACCTGCCGGTAATTCTCCCTTCTCTGAATAGTCAGAAAACTTTTTCAAAAAAGTAAAAATCATTTACAAAGAGCCTTCATTGATGATCTCCGACTCTCGATACTGTTAGGCCCTTTCTTCTTTTTTTTCGACGAATAAGATCATCCCATATATATTACTTAAAACAGGAACATATATAATATTAGGAAAAATGATGTCCTATGACGTATTTTGATAATTAATACCCGTTAAATACATGCTAAGAATATTTGTTAATGCTGAAAATATTATTGACGGGTATTAATTATCAAAACACGTCCTTAACCGTCATTTACCCTATAATATTAAGGAAAACATCAACAAGTATAACAAGGAAAAAAAAAATACACCAAATACTACTACTAGCAAAAAACAAAAGAAAAAGTCGTTCATGAAGGTGGGTGGAGAATCTCCACTAGATTATGTTTCCGTCACAGTATCACCTCCGGATCTGAATCTTGACGCCTTCACTATCACCATTGAGAGCTCGGGAACACCGTGTCCCATCGATTCAAGAGCCGGAACCCAGATTTGAGCCCTTTCTCTCTCTTATGTATAAGAGAGACAATAGCGTGTGCTAACAATTATTGGAATTATAGCAGTGGACGTACGATTCGAAGTAAAGTCTCAAGTATCCACATCAGTGCTACAGAATTCAGCAACCACCCAAGCCAGGTAAAAGGCTAAATGAAATTTCATTTCCATCCAGTGACCAGTCAGAAACCGACACTCTTTGGTCCTTATCTTCCCCATGCACGGCTTTGAGCTTTCCATTCAGGGGCGGCTTTACCATGGTTTTAGGGGCTATGAGGTCTCCCGTTCTACTTATTATAATACTGTTCATACTAATATGCTTTGGAGCAGGTGGAACACAAGGACAAACTAGACGTATTCTCGATGATGAAAGTAAGAGGCCTTCTTCTTCTATGACTTCGGTTTATTCAATTTTTTATGTTTGTACTTTCTAGTTTTTCATCTCTCGAATATAGAGAAGAGGTTCACCACAAGATGGGAATCGGAAATCCTGCGGTGCGGCTTCCTGTAAGGCACGGGTATGTCCGGACCGTCCATCTCGGCAATTAATGGTTCAGATATGGTTGTTATCTTTGACCAGTAATAGTAGTGCGGCTTTCCGTAGGGCACCCTATAGGGGCGCATCCGGACCGTCCATCTCGACAATTAATGGTTCAAAGTTATGTCTATTGTCAAAGATAAACAAACATATCTCTAAACCATTAATTGCCGAGATGGATAGTTCGGATGCACCTTACAGGCCCTATAAGGCAGCCCGCTCCACAGGGTTCCCAGATCCACAAAGATGACGAGAGTATGATTTTTGTATATGTGAAATGGTTTTATACATGCTTCAACACAAGATGGTGTGATGTTTTTTTTTTTTTTAAAGGCAAATTTTTTTTTTAATCACTAAAATTGTTACAGAGATTAACGGGAATAAGGAATGATGACATTATATTCCTAATTTGAGACCCATTTGAGTTACAAAGCTAAGAATAATCTTATGTCCATCCGAGACCCAAATCCAAGGTTAACAAGAAGCCAACCAAGAGGATATCTATTGGGACAAGCCCACACCTAATGAGCCAAATCCAGAAACATCTATTGGGTCAAGCCCATATACCTAAAGGGCTAAGCCCAAATACAAAAGCACCTAAAAAAACGAAGACAAAGAACCCTAACTGTCGAAACATCGTAGCCCGCCAGAATAAACCGCCAAACACCACTGATACCGACGAAGCAACAACCTATTGGGACAAACCCATACACCTAAAGGGCTAAGCCCAAATACAAAAGCACCTAAAAAAACAAAGACAAAGATGGTGTGATGTTAGTTTTATACAAGTGGAACACAATTTTATATACCCTATACATGTTTTGTGTTAAGATGTCAAGCTAGTAGGACTAATACTTTATGCAATAATATTATGTAGAGCTTTCTCCATTTCATGTCTTTTCTAAATACTCAAAAGGGCCACCATGATTTGGTTTCTACAGTGGCAACGCTTGGTGAAATAGCTCAACAATTGGGTAAAGCGGATTGGAACTTGAGTTTGAACGAATGTGATGAAAATGAAAATTGGCATACACCGGTGAAGGACGGTGTGTATAATAGTACTGTCAACTGCACCTGCCTTGGTGATGGATGTCACATCAGCGCCATGTATGCTTCCCTTCTAATTTCCATGTTCTTCAAAATTCATATTCGCATATTACTTAGGCCCCATTGCGCTAATGTTGTTAGTTTTTTTAGGTACTTATTTCTTGCTTTATGAGACAGGTTATTCTCTCACAATACATCAACTTTAATTCAAAAAATAAGTACTTATTTTATTTTAGTTAATGGAACACACACTCACTTATATGATAGAAAGCTTTCATATATCAACTGTGTTGTCCCAAATTTAGACGACACACCAGAGCAATATTTTTTTTATCAGCGAAAGTCGCTATGTTTGAATACTAGAATAGTTTGGTTATATAACATATTGGAAGAGAAGTTGAACTCCTGACCTCCATTCTCGTAGCACTTAAGTGCACACCAAATGACGCTTGTCTAAAGTTCTCTTAATGATACCCTACCCTAGAGCGACGTGGTTGACATTTCTGCATCACGTTTCTTGTTAGCCACCAAAATGACAAGTTTCCAGTTTTTAGTGATAATTTTGCTTACTGCAGACTACCTTTGGTGTGTTTATCTTGTTTGTGTCCCTAGACTCATGTATGCAGCAATATGTTGTATTATGCAAAAGGAAATTGCTAATAACAGTCCAGTCAAATGGGCAGGAAAAAGGAAAAAAAGAAAACTCAATTTTCTATGTGTTAAAGTGCCTTGAAAAATGTTTAAAAGTGTATTAGAAGCTGTGTGTTTTTTTGTTTTTATTCTTGCTTTATTAAATTATATTTATGCATTGTGTAGTAGTCATGCACTGCAATTGAGTCATTGCGATTACAGGTTGGATGTCTAATTGTCCAGACGGTAATGATAGTATCTTGTACCTAAACCCGTGGCTCACTTTTTCTAAGTAATGGGGAAGAGGACCGAAGCATACCACTGGCAGACTCTACTGAGACAAAGATGGGCTGTCAAGAACGTAGAGGAGGTAGGATGGGGAGTTGATCAGATCTAGACTGAAAAGGTTTTCGGTCGTAATTTTTTTACTTTTCCAATTCATACGAATGAATAATCCTCAAAAGTTTGGCACTAAATTAATGAATGCGAATTTTTTTGAATAAAGATGAAGACGAAACAGAAAAAGCCCAGAAAGTCTAGGTTTTTATTTTGAAAACTAGGCCTAAGATGTCATTGGAGTTTGGACCAGAGGAAACATATGTGACAACATTAGAGCAGAGGGATAGAGTAGCACCTGGGGCAGGGCGTATGGTGCACATAAGAAAAGATAGCCTTCTTTTATGGAGGAGTCTCCTTTCATATGGGAGATGGGATTAGCCACAGCAACAGCGTGCTGAGATCTCAGGGTTTCAAGTACGATTCACTCTTCTAGGGATCTGGTGACTTGCTCAAGGTTAGGTTTTGCGTTCTTGCAGAGACCTCTCTATCTTGGCATAGGTTTGTGAACTGGAGCCCTCGGGATACCTCACGGACACAACACGACACTCTGCGGACACATGTCAAACACACCTAAATACATGTCAAAATTTTCTTGTTACATTTGTTTTATTGGAACATATTGTGGACGCGGTTTGTGAAGTGAAGCCCTTGGGATACCTAAGAAGCACAAACACGTCTACCGCCCTCACGTATCGGTGTCCAACATGTATTGAACACAGACACGACACGACACGCCACTCTTTGGATCATGTCCAACGTACACCTAAATACATGTCAATTTTTCTTGTTAAATTGTTTTACTGGGACATGTTGTGGACACTCTAGGACAAGTATGGACACTCTTGGGACACATGAAGAACTCATTAAGAGGTTAAAATGTAATGTTTAAAACTTGGTCCAAAGATCAAATTTTCGATTGGTGGTTAGTTCTTGAATATTGATTACACAGTGACCTTTGATTTGTGTATGCATAATGATAATACTTTTTGTTGGTTTTATGTTCATTTGATAGAAATGATGTTTTTATCTATTACAAAAACTCATAAGACACCTCTACGATGTTTTTACCTGAAAAAGTGGCATATCCTCTTGTCCATTCGTATCGTATCAGTGTCTCGTGTCCGTATCCGTGTGTCTTAGTGGGGTACCATCATCCACCCTACTCACAAATCCACAAGTAGCTAGCTATTTCGCGTGGGGTATTATATAGGTTAAGTGCATGAAAGAGGCCCCAACCATTGAGGAGGGATGAAGCCTCTGTAGTGTTCGCAACCTGGGCAGGCTGTGATAGCATCAAAGGTGCCATTCTTGTGGTGAGAGGAGGTATCGAGTGGGCAAGGAGAAGAAGGTGAGGCGTCGAGAGAAGGTATCGAAAAAAGCAAATGACCGGATTTTCTGGAGCAGGATGTAGTGGCTTGTCATGCAAGAATTGAGATGCAAGACTGGCATTACTCGATTCTGCTGATTAATTTTTGCTTCAAATGCCAAAATGCTCAACAGGTCCATTCTAAATCCGAGGGGAAGTTTAACTGCACCCTACATGGTTGAAAATTAAGGACGTTTCTGACTGGGATGTAAAGAACTCGACATCGACCCGACTTTATGTTACCTTTTTGGTGAATTATTAGGTGGAAAAATAAGGCGGATTCCAAATGAATTTCAAGCCTACATGAGACAAACTGCTGGTTTAGAGGTGTTTACAACATCGAGCGGTTCTGAACATTTACATGGCTCTTGGTGTGAACTGTGAAGTGATTAGTTGCGGTTTTTCCTAATACTTTTCCTGTTAGTTATTGTTATTTTGTGCATCAGCATTTCTAAACTTTGGCACAGAGATTATTTTTGTACTATAGAGTCTATGGATCTCTAATTAAAGACTAATTTACTGGACCTAATGTGTGTTTCTGTTTTTCTGCAACAGCTATCTGAAAGGGCAGGATCTTCCTGGTGTCCTACCGAAGTCAATAGCGAACTTATCCTACCTAACAATTCTGTGGGAATGATTCCAATTACCTAATTTACATAATCTTCCACGTCTGTTGAATTTTTACCTCGTCATTACGTTGAGAGTTTTGTCAATTGTTGCAGTGATCTCAATCGCAACTTTCTCAGTGGTTCTATTCCTCCTGAATGGACTTCTACCAAGTTGGAATTGTTGTGAGTCATTTATGCATTTCCTTTGTACAATTGCTGGTCAGTTGTAATAACGTCCGTTTCCTTAATAAGTAGAGTGAAACTGCTGTAGGGGTTTGAGTGTGAACCGCTTATCAGGAACAATCCCAAAGCACTTAGGAAGGATGACCAGTCTCACCAATCTGTACATACTCTCTCTCTCTCTCTCTCTCTCTCTCTCTCTCTCTCTTTCTCTCTCTCTTTCTCTCGGTGCATGTGTGTATAAATTTCAGAAAGTAGCAAAAGTGAATTGACATGTTGCATGGATAAAAATGTACTAAAATTTTGAAGGAAGTTATTTTCAGGAGCTTAGAAAGCAACATGTTTGAAGGAACTGTCCCAGCAGAGCTAGGGAATCTTGTCAACCTACAGTATTTGTCAGTTGTCTTTTAGATAAAATTCACATTTCTCTATCAAACTCTCAATTTCCAACAAACTATATAGTTACTTTGGTTTGAACCCCCTGCGGGCCTTGCAGCAATCTTAATTCATACAATCTCACTGGGAAGCTGCCGAAGGAATTATTAAACAACCTGACAAATTTGCGGGAAGTGTATGTTTATGTATCAGCCATTAAATAATGTGACCTAGTCTTCAATAGCTTGTCTTTTCTTTGTGTTTTTTTACTCTTGGCATGGTGCAGTAGGTTGAGCAGTAACAGCTTCACAGGAAAGTTACCCAGTTTTCAAAGTTGGGAACAACTACGAATATTGTAAGTGTTCCTTCCTATTAAGCACACTCCAGGGAATATTTCTGAAGTTGATAAATTTTAGTTAGTCTTCTCTATTGTCACTGCAGAGAGCTTGAAGCAAGTGGTTTTGAAGGGCCAATACCTCGTAACATTTCTCTCTTGCATAATTTAACTGAACTGTAAGTTCAGCCTTTTCGGGTCATATATACTTCTAGGAATAAATAATTCGATTAACTCAAAATTGAAGCCTTTAAACCAAGGAAAATATCTCTAAAAGCACGCTATTGTTTATCGGATCTCTAAGCAGAAGGATTACGGACTTGAATGGAGGAGTGGCTTCAGATTTTCCACCGCTGGAAGACATGAGAGAAATGAAAAGGCTGTGAGTCATAACAACAATTGTAAAAGCGGTCTCGAGTATGCTACTCTTGAACTCACCATCAACGTCACTTGCTCGAATTGTTTTGTAGGATGCTGAGGAGCTGTAATCTATTCGGTTCAATACCTAGCTATATAGGAAATTTTCCAGCTTTAAATGAACTGTAAGTCTTCCACTCCCTCGTTTTTATTGAGAAATCCCAATCCCGTCTAATAACTTTCAATTCCAGGGACGCCTGGGAAGATTTAGATTCTAACTAAAATGACTTGCGAATTAATAATTTAACTGACTCACGAACTTGGAAATCCAAAATAGACGTTACGCGTCCTAACTGGTTTAACTAACCTCAAGAATCAAGTGCATGACTAACATAAAATTTGAAAAGAATGTGGCCCTAAATGTTGAAGTTCCTAAAACGAAGGTTGCCTCTGAGGGTTCGAATATGTGCGTAGCGACTTTGTGGGTGTAATGCCATAGGTTTGGTCTGTAACCAATAAACAATGTAGCATTATATGAGTGAATAGAACAAAAGGTCAACACTTGTTGAATCCTAGTTGTGATCTAATTGGTAGCACCACATTTGAATCCTAAAGAATATATCACCACAACATAGGAATCAACTTATATGCTCCCACATATGAATTCGCAGCGCAACGTAAATGTTTTTCCTTAATTAGATCATTCTCTTTTGTTTTTCTTGCCTTCTTTCTTTCTTTTTCACGCTTTCATTGGAATCTTGGATGCTTCTCTATAATGAGTATTGTAGCCATCTTCATTTTTTGTCTCTTCCAATTTCATGTCAAGTGGTAGCTCCCCCTTTGCTTTGGTAGATTTTCATGTCATTTAGTACAAGGGTAGAACCATAGAGGTGGATTTTGCAGGATACCAACGTCAGTATATTGGAAGCTAATCACATTTTATTGTGCCACGTGACAATCTAATATAATCCATGAAAGACAAATAAAAGCACATAGCTAAGTAAATAAAAAACTTTGATATAAAAATAAATAAATAGGAAAACAGTGTTAATATCATCAAGTACAATCAAGTATGACGGGTTCATCATAATGACAACCAGTAAATGGCATACATGCCATGAACTCATCCAACTCTTTTATGATAGGCCATGAAAATTGAATTAAAATTCAGGGGAACCATCCTTATATAAGTGTAAGTTATTAGGAAAAAACATAGAACAACAATAAAGAAAGAAGGAATATAAAAGTTATCTTCCTTGGTTCTAGTTTGGATAACAAGGATCTCGAGCCTTGTTCTTACCTTTATTTTTTCGGATCTATATGCTCTTTCTCATGATCTGTGCAAGGAAATGCTACATATTTGCGTAGACCTTTAAATTTCAACGCCTATTGTAGGAACTGTTATAGGCAGATCCCCTTCCATCGCCATCACGTCTAGTTCTTCTTAACCTTTTTTTAAATTGGCAAAAAACACTCTTCCGGGAAATCAAACAAGATAAATAATCAGGTCATAACGCTATATACGTGCAAGTATATGATGGTTTTATCATCTAACTGGTAACTATATGAGTTGAATATACCAATGTTGCAATTTGCAACTACTTCATCTAATGCTTTTTACATTTCGATATGTTAATGTTTGGGTAGTCTAAACATTTCTTGCGACTCGTGTCAGGGACCTAACCTATAACAGGTTGGAAGGCAATATAACAAACCTTGAGGCTGCCGACAGATTGCAATGGATGTAAGCAACGACAATTAGTATTTTTTTTTTGATAAAAAGCAATGACATGCAATTAGGGGCACAACTTTGCTCCTAATTGTCATTGGGGGCAAAGTTGTCCAAATTTCTTAGCCTCAAGTCCTTTCTCATAAATTTGTATTTTGTTGTGCCACTAGAAATGTCCTAGCATGTTGAATGAGCACGATTGGACCACCATCTATCTCTAGTCTGAACATAAAATCCCTCCTTTATATGACGATACATCATTCAAATTACACCTTGGAATGTAATTAGAACTCACCCATAATGTCACTTACGTTAACAGAACCTCTGATATCACTTGTACTAGTGGGTGGGAGAAATTGTGGAACACTTGCATGTAGTATTGATCACCAAACAGTAAGCTTTGCCCATTGGTGAAGGTGATCAAGAACATATGTACGTTCTTTTTTCTTCGAAAATGAGACTGTATAAATTGGCTTCCTACTATTCCAACAGAAAGAGGAAGTCTCCTCTTCAAACATTCCATCACCAGATCATCCAGGTTAGAGCATTGATCATTCGGCCAAAGATCACTATGTGCTGACATGGCAGGATAGGGGGGTATACCCAACTTGAAATGCAATGAGAGAAAAAATCAAGAAAAGAAAACTCTCGGCAAACAACCTCAAAAAGAGGCACAAATTAAGTATTAAACTTGTTTTGTCTCCCGACCAACATGCTTCCAATGCCTTGTTCACACCAAAGGCAGGGCGCACTCTGTTTGCTAATAGATTATTTACTTAGCATCCTTACAGTTTCACCAAAATCCCACTTCATTCCCTTCACTTTGCATTCTGATCGTCAATACTTAAACTACGAGTCAAGTTGCAATATCGCTCTTCTTTCATGTGGCATCATCCATGAAGCATGGGTACTTAAACAAACATGTCGTACCCATATCGGATACGTTCTAGGTACTGGTACTTCAGATGGTCCTTATGCACATGTTCCGGGTACATGAAATATATATACCCATAGTGATTGCAGTAGGGGTATACCCATGCAACACCCATTTGGAATAGTTTCTTTTAAAACTAAGAGAAAGTTAACTCAGTGGGACCTCACTGAATAGTAAAACTTATGTCCATGTTCACTTTTTCATTCCATGTTCACTTTGTTAGATGGTAGCAACTTAATTTTCTGTTTGACTCTGGAGACAATTTCACTTATTGATCGATCAGGTACCTAACAAGGAACTTTCTTACCGGGCCTATCCCAAGTCGGATCACGACCAGACCAACCACCTAGTATGTTATTCATCCTCAATTCTGTGTCCATATATATTGGCTTAATCTTCTGATCTTTTCTTCGTAATTAGTTGGTTTATACTACAATAGCCAAAGACAGGCATTACCCACATAAATGCATATGCCTATCTATCCAATTCATATATGTACATCCTTCATCTTTTGGAAAGCATATCATCTCAGGACATTTTTGGAGGCCACTGCTAATTTTCATCTTCCCAGTCACTACAGTGAAAATCTTAGCTTGATTCTAGTTGTGACTGCATGCATTATGACTATGGTCTGCATTTGTCATGTGGCGGGTAGGCCCGTTTCTTCGCCCGGTCATGTGCATGTGATCGATATATGATTAGTCCAGGATCTACCAATCCCCATATTCATTTTTTTTTATTTCATCAAGCATCACATGGTTTTATGCAGCCAAATAGATCTTTCCTATAATAACTTTTCGGAGTTCGTTAATGAGGCGCCTCCTTGTAAAAATACCCTGTAAGTTCTCCTCCTCTCCCCAGAGAAGCCGAGAGTATCTGCATTTCATCTCTATAGTAATTTCTTCTTTTTCCTTACTTACTTCTGTCTTTTACCCTGTCATATTAGTAACTTGTTCAGAAGCTTCTCCAATGGGAACAACTCGTAAGATTCTAACTCTCAATGGAACTTTACAATTTGCATTTCAGTGTCCTATTTTATTAGCACTGGTGATCTCTTCCTTTCCCTTTTCTCTCTCCCCTCTCTCCTTCCTCCTCTTTATTCTCTCTGTTTTGAATACTGTTACTTGTTTTCTTTTCTTTTCATTTTTTAATTTACGGGATGGACCCAGGGACTTTGCTGAGTGCTTGAAGAAAACTCCTTGTACAGGAAGTAAGTATATGTTGAAACTGTCTTTTTTATCTCCCATTGGGTACAAGTATTTCCCACTTTCCACATGTACCTGATAATTGTCAGGCTTAAGCTCGGGGGTAGAAATGAAAATTGACTATTGGTCCACCAATTGGAGATTTGTGCCTGAGACCTCTTGGATAGAAGTCCAACCTTCTGGCCACCTCTGAAGCAATGACATGCCTAACTAGTCGCAATTACTATGTCCGACACATCGGGGACACACTTTAGGCACTTGTGTCTTAAAGTTAGACACGGGTGAGACATGGCAAGGGTCAATTTTCGATTTGAAAACTTACTACAGGGGCTAATTATAATACTTAAAAACAAAAAATAGGCAAACGTTACAGATGGAAGAATTTCAACCTGATAGAACACTCCTTAAATTTTATTAGCTGAATAGTAAGATGTAAGAACTTCCAATACAGTGTTAGTTTAGGTTGTGTATTGATACAACATTCATATAATATGTCAGAGGTAATAATATCTCTTTGTTTGGTGTCCTAGAGGCTAAAGTTAGGCCTGAAAATATGTCTCCTTCTACTGGCTGTTGTTTCCCTGTGCATTGGCATCATGTTCATAATTTGGGGAGACTCCCAGCTACTCGAATTATTGTAGGCTGGGATCCAATCCTGCTTTCTGTTTCCTTGGTCTTCTCTTCAGTTCAAATGATTGTTCTTTCTGTTGAGATTCTTGCTGAACATAAGAGCTTTTTTGTTTCTATGGTTTATGGTTTGAATTCCGCTAGAGAAAGGATCAGTTTATGGAATGAGTTGAGATTGTTATCTTCGTCTTTGGGTGGCTCTGCTTGGGTGATTATGGGGGATTTTAATGTTGTGAGAACTCCAGCAGAATGAGTATCTGGATTTGATGATGCTGCAGCTACAGATTTTAATTGTTGTTTGGATGATATTAACATGCATGATATGGTCACTAAGGGCTTTTGGTTTACATGGACTAACAAGAGGGGTGGCATTGGTGATAATAAGAGTAGGCTTGATAGGGTGGCAATCAATGAGGGGTGGATGGAGTTATTCACTGATTCTGAGGTTGTTGGGCACCCACCGGGGATCTCTGATCATTGTGCCCTTGTTATGACTGTGGTTCACAATAAATTTAACTCCTGTCCTTTCAGATTTTTCAATTTTTGGATGGCTGATGACAGAGTTCGTGGTTTGATTGATTCTTCTAGGAACCAAGATGTTAGAGGTGATCCTATGCTGAGGCTTAGCTCTAAGCTTAGGAGGCTTAAACCTGTGCTTAAGGCCTTTCATAAGCAGCATTATGGTAATCTTAGTGGTAGAGTGGAGACAGCCAGGTCCAATCTTGTCAAAATTCAGAATTTATGTTTTCAATTCTCTCATGATGTTTCTTTGTGTGAGCTTGAGAAGGACCTTGTTCTACAATTCTACACCCTCAGTTCTGCTAAAGAAGCGTTAAAAAACAAAAATCTAGAGTTCAGTGGCTTGCTTTGGGAGACAAGAATACTAAGTTCTTTCACCAAAAGATGCATGCTCATAGGGTGAAAAATACTATTCTGAGCTTGGTTAATGATCAAGGAGTGAGACTTGAGGATCCTATTGCTATTGAAGAAGAAATTCTTGGGTACTATCATAGACTTTTGGGGTCTGATTTCATGCACGAACAGGATGCTTCAGAGGCTCTATCTGCTGCTATGCTTAAAAAGGTGCCCCTAGAGGTTAGGGCTAGTATGGCGGCCCCTGTAACTGAAGCTGAAATTTGGTCTGCTTTTTATGCTCCATTCATAGGGGATAAGGCTCCTGGCCCTGATGGATTCAACTCCGCTTTCTTCCATGACAATTGGTCAACTGTTAAAGAAGATTTTGTGGCTGGTATCCTTTCTTTCTTTACTAATGGGGTAATGCCTAGGGGTTGGAATGCTACAGCTGTTTCTTTGGTGCCCAAAATTCCTTCTCCTAACTCTATAAAGGACTATAGACCTATAGCTTGTTGTAATACACTTTGTAAGTGTGTGACTAAGGTGCTAGCAAATAGGATTCAGACTGTTTTGCCTTCAATAATTGGTCCTGCCCAATCTGTTTCATCAAAGGTCGATCTATCATGGATAATATTTTGTTAATTCAAGAGCTTGTTAGGGGGTACCATCGTGATCAGGGGTCTGCAAGATGTGCTATCAAGCTGGATGTTATGAAAGCTTGTGATAGTGTTCATTGGGCTTTTTTGTTTGAAGTCAGGCACTTTATGGATTTCCCTACTATCTTTATTGACTGGATCAGAGCTTGTGTTTCTGCCCCTTGTTTCTCTGTTATTATTAATGGAGAATTGAAGGGCTTCTTTCCTGGCAAAAGAGGGTTGAGGCAAGGTGATCCTATCTGTCCTTATCTTTTTTTGTTGATTATGGAAGCCTTTTCCGCTATCCTTCAATCCAAAATCTGCCTTGAGAGTTTAACTTTTCATCCCAAGTGTGCTGCTATTAATCTTTCTCACACTTGGTTTTTGCTGATGATATGTTTATTATTTGTGGGGCCAATACGCAATCTTTTTCTACCATTGATAGTGTTCTCAAGGATTTTTATATGTTTTCTGGTCTTCAACCTAATCTCCAAAAAAGTGCTTGCTTCTTTGCTGGGGTAGATGAGCATCTGAAACTGGAGTTGAGGAATATTCTTGACATCCCTGAGGCTAAGCTTCCTGTTAAGTACTTAGGGGTGCCTCTAATTTCATCCAAGCTTAAGCATTTAGATTGTTTGGTGCTCAAGGATAGGATGCTTAAACGTATTCAATCTTGGTCCAATAAACTGTTGTCTTTTGGAGGCAGAGCCCAACTCATTGCTTCTGTGCTTTTTAGTATACAAGTTTATTGGTCATCCATCTTTATCTTGCCCCAAAAGATTATAAAGGAAATGAAAGTATGCTTAGTGCTTTTTTGTGGAAAGGTTTGGAATTGAAGTCTTGTGGTGCTAAAGTGGGTCTTTCTGCTCTGTGTGTCCCTAAGAAAGAAGGTGGTCTGGGCTTTAAAAGAATTAGGGAATGGAATAAGGCCTCTATGCTTAGGCATATGTGGGCTTTGTGCAAAAAGGAGGATATTCTCTGGGTTAGGTGGGTACATACTTATGTTATAAAACATAGATGTTTCTGGTCCATGAAGCTTCCTATTGACACCTCTTGGACTATTAGGAAAATTTTTGGGCTTAGGAGTGTTGGCCAGAAGTTCATTAAAGCACAAGTGGGGAATGGACCAATACCTTCTTATGGTTTGATAATTGGCATACCCTTGGGCCCTTGTATCAGTTTTTTGGGGATAGAGTGAATGCTACTTTTGGAAGGTCCCTTTATGTAAAAGTTGACTCAATAATCTGTAATGGTGATTGGCGATGGCCTAGTGCTAGAAGTTCTCTGGTTAGGGATATTGTTGCTAGGACTGCCCATGATCTTGTTCCTCACGTTGATAGGGAGGATATTGTTTTTGGCTTTTGATCTCTACTGGGAAATTTTCTGCTAAATCTGCATGGGCTGAACTTAGGTCACATGCTCCTGAGGTGGGCTGGTCCTGTTTGGTTTGGCATACGTACTTAGTTCCTCATTGGTCATTTATTCAGTGGGTGGCTTTTTTGGGTCGTTTGTCAACAAAGGATAGGTTACATGCTTGGGGCGTGCTGGCTGATTCAAGTTGTATCTTATGTCATGGAGGACAGGAATCTCATTCCCACTTGTTCTTTGAATGTCCCTTTTCTGCTTTGGTCTGGCTACAGGTTAGGGAGAAGTGTGTGGTGTCCTCTCATGGCTGGGATTTGGCCTCTGAAATTCAGTGGGGGGTGTTGAATGTGGAAACTAGTGTACTCTTATTGTATTTCTTGTAATAGTATAGGGGCTCTTATGTAAATATAGAACTCTTGTATCCTAGATATAAGTTTGACGGTATTTGGTGGCTGAATATAATTGAATATATTTTCTGCAAATTTCTTCTCGTTGCTGCTGCTGCTGTATACTGCTATTTACATTTAATTGCCGATCCATGTCGATTCAAGCATCCACTTTCAAGCTTTGTTTGTCTGCGTCGATTTACTATCTTTGGAGAGAGGAATTCCAGAATCCTTCGTCAAGTTGGACATGATTCTTCCTTAGTTGTGGCTTTGATCATGGGAAAAATCAGGGCATGCGCGTGCTCTTGGAGGAGGATGGTGAAGTCACCTGACAATTCCAGATTTTGTGCTAGATGGGGGTTCCCGGAGTCTGTTTTTAATTCTACTTAAGTTTTGGTCCTTTGAATAGTAGCTTGGCCAGGTTGAACTTTGTTTGGTGATTGTCTTGGTTGTTTTGTCATGAGTTCTCAAGGCCATCTCCTTGAGCATTGGGCTTAGTCCCTTTATAAAATCGACTGGTTCCAAAAAAAAAATACATTCATATAAGAAGAACTAAATAAATTACGGCAATAGTGATATGTGTTTCATAAGTGTCTTGCATCCTTTCCGTGTGCACAATCTTTTAGATTTACCGGTCCTTTGTCCGTCCTCATAACTGGTTTCTGTGGTTGTGCTTCTTAGTTTGCCACTAAGCTAGCCAGTGGGCTCATAACTCTATGCCATAGCTCGATTTTATGTTCTTATTCAATCTTTTTTCTCCCTTGTATATGACACTGTTTTTCTTTGTTAAGGTCTGTATTCACTGCATATAAATTGTGGTGGAGGACAAGTCACTATTGGAAAAACTACATATGAAGGTGATGAAACCGAAGGAGACGCAGCGAAGTTTGTGCACGAACTTTCGTATTGGGGTTTTAGTAGCACCGGACGTGTCTGGGACTCCAGTAATACTAATTACATAGCCAAAAATGTGTCTGTCCTCAAAATGGATTACTCTCAATTGTACACAAGAGCTCGCCTCTCTCCTCTATCTCTCACTTATTATGGCCGTTGCTTAGCAAATGGGAACTATACTGTGACCCTTCATTTTGCGGAGATAATTTTCAGAGATAATGCATCCTATCACAGTCTTGGAAGAAGACTGTTTGATATTTATATCCAGGTAGCTAATATTAGCATAAGTGCACTTTTGTTCGAGTTGCAATTGTATTATATTGGTTTAACTGATTTGTTACATACAGGATAAACAAGCTTGTAAGGATTTTGATATTGAAGCTACTGCAGAAGGGGTTGACAAGGCAAAGGTTCTAAACTTTAGCAACGTAGCTGTGACGAATCATACTGTTGAGATTCGCTTTTATTGGGCTGGAAAAGGGACAAGAGATATTCCTACGAGAGGAACTTATGGTCCTCTTATATCAGCTATTTCTGTTGTATCTAGTAAGTTATCTTCTGTTTAGGCTTTCTGTATTTGTTAGTCAGTCGTGAAGTATTGTGCCGCCCACCTCATTATCCTTATGCCCTCTAGTGCTTTTTTACTCAAGATGCTAATACCATGGTAAATTGTTGGCCAAAATCTTAAGCTTTTAGAATGACTAGTGATCATCATGGTCAAGGGCAAGGTACATTGGTATACCAAGGGAGGCCATGGACACTCCCGAAGCTTCAATTACACTAAGATATGTAGAAGTAAAAAGTTTTCAAAGTGCAGTGCTGAATATTCACAAGAGGAAGAACATTTTGCTAGTATTTGGTTGTAAAATCTGTATTAAGACTAAATAGATTCTATACATGTTCTTTTTCTAATTAGTATAGTTTGGTACTTTGGTTGTAACTTTTTACATAGACTTCTTGGCCACCTTGACAGCCAAATCCTGGCTTCGTCCTTGATCAGGTATCAGATTGGACAACAGATCACGATAAGTTTCTCTGCCAATCCGATAAGTACATGATTTCCTTGCTTTTGGCCATAGGTTAAGAACCTATATAACAAATTTACCCCTTTCACTAACAGGTTAATGCCTTAACCTTTTATTTTTGTTCTATTATTTACTAGACTTTCGGATGCTTGATGCTATGAAGTCGTAAACTTATTCCTGACTCTTGATTATTCTGTTATTAGTTAATGTCTTTGAGCTGTCAAACAAATTCTTGTTTGAAGTATTTGATCCTTGTAGCTATGGACAAAAGTTGTGGAATAGTCTCAATTTTAAATAATGTGTTTAGTGTAATAACGTATGTCAACCTAGCACTGTTGCTCACATAGGACCCCCTCTTGCACGTGGATACACAGACAGACTCAACTAAACATGTGCAGTGTCCACAAATGAACACCGCAGAGATCTGCACAACAATTGGAACAAAGTCGAAAAACAGAGACAGCGAGTGTGGACAGATGCCTCCATGAACGAGAGCTTAATACCACTTGAGAACACCCATCATCTTAAAAGCTTAAACTCAAAGGAAGTGGGCCTACAATTTATATCAAGCTAATGCATTTCTTTTTCCTTTTTTTAAATATTTTGTAGATTTCAAGCCTCCTTCCAATCAGAGAAAGAAGATACTCACCATAACTGGAGCTGTAGCTTCTGCATTATGCCTCACATTGGCGATTCTCTTCATAGTTTGGTGGAAAACTCGTCCTCAAAGCAGTAGTTCAAGAGAACACGGTGGCTTATTACTTTCTCGATAAATAATGTTATTATTTTGAATTGCTACAGTGAAGTATGTGTATGTGTGTGCGTAAATATATTTCATCTGTTGCAGACTTGCAGGATATAGGAATGACATATAAAACCATAAGGTCGATGTTCTAGTTTTTTATCAACATGTTGATCCTCATACAGGAAACCAGAAGTTACTAGTTAGAGGCTACAACTATTGCCAAATTAATCCTGTTATGGTTATGGCATGATCTTGTTCGACAGATAATCTCTCTCCAATACTGAAGATATCTAGGGCAACAAAAGACAATACGGAACCTTATGTCAAGTTGGTATTGTTTGCAGCTGTTGGAAGATTAGAACAACATATTTTCACTTGTTCAATCTTTTCTGCAACCAAACTGAGCAGCACTATTTTTCTCTTTGCATTTTGGGTCTTGTTCTTTACATTTGTCAGATTTCTAGAATATCACCAATGCTCCGACCTGAACTATGCAACAAGAAGATCCACCTTTCGTGGAAAATCAAATTTAGTGCATTGATGATGTAGTTAAATAACTCAACTTCTTTTTTCTGCAGATCTAAGAGGATTGGATTTGCAAACTGGTTTATTTACCTACAGACAAATTAAAGCTGCAACTAACGACTTTGATATCGGCAACAAAATTGGGGAAGGTGGTTTTGGATCTGTCTATAAGGTACATCTCAATCAATCAATTTTTCTTTTCTTGTTACTCTTAGCTTTTTATCCGATTTCTATGGTGCATTTAGTTGTGTATCCATTCTACAACACTGACATGACCATGTGCTATTTTTCAATGCAGGGTATATTATTAGATGGTAGTGCTATTGCAGTTAAGCAGCTTTCTTCCAGATCAAAGCAAGGAAATCGCGAATTTGTTAATGAGATTGGCATGATCTCTGGTTTACAACATCCAAACCTAGTAAGATTGTATGGATGTTGTGTTGAAAGGAATCAGCTTCTGCTGGTGTATGAATACATGGAAAATAACAGTCTTGCCCGGGCTTTGTTTGGTAATTTAATGTGTTCAGTCAACTGCGTGCATTCTAAAAGCTAAAATCTGGATTCTTATGCCAACGTTCTTACCTCAATTGCCGTTTATTAATAAGTTTGATGTTCTTTTTGCTTCCATCTGATTTCTTCTTATTTATTTGTCAAGGGGAATGCCAGTTGAATTTGGACTGGCCTA
>CM033798.1:108941-176081 GCA_019656835.1 Rhododendron ovatum
CCAGGCTAAGGATTTGTATTGGCATAGCAAGAGGTTTGGCATTTCTTCACGAGGAATCAAGACTGAAAATTGTTCACAGGGACATCAAGGCTACCAATGTACTACTTGATGGGGACCTTAACCCTAAGATCTCTGACTTTGGTTTGGCTAAGCTTTCCGAAGATGACAAGACCCATATTAGCACCAGGATTGCTGGAACAATGTAAGCTACCAATTTTCTCCTGTATAAATCCTATCACTGTGCCATGCTTAAGAACCAAGTAGTTTGTGTATCAAAAGACGCCACCTTGGAACAGTCTCTCATGCCATTACCTTGTTCATTCTTCAGTTTGCATCCGATATTTGATGATGCCAAATTGTCATTAATGTTGGATTGGTGCCCCCAAAATGACCAAACAGGGCAACCACTGAATTTTGTTCTGATACACAAGTCTCGTTAGTATTCTGTATTTCCATTTGGAATGAAAGGCAGGTCAAATATCTAACCATCCAAAAACAATTAGTAGCAAGACAATTCCTCGGAGTTTAGTCAACTTGGAAAGTTCCTTGACTAATTCTTGATTGTGGAGGAGGGATGTGCTTTGCAGTTACTGTACGGCGTTATCGTAGTACATGTATACAATGGAACGAAATCAGAGCTCAAAACCCAAATTAAGAACAGGGTGGCCCATCATACTGGTATTCGATGTCAAACCTCAACTAGGCAACTACGTTGATGCTTTTTCTCGGTTATTACAAGCCCATGCAAAGTGACCCGATTTCATTATGTGACTTTTTTGCTTCCGACAATTACAGTGTAGTGGTTTAGCTATGATGAATTCCAACAAACAAGTCATCTCGATCACCTTGAAGAAAATTGCTCGAATGCTTGACGAAGCTCATATTGTTAAATTAGACTTGAAATTATTATTTTTGTTGTGCAGAGGGTACATGGCACCGGAATATGCGTTGTGGGGTTATTTAACCAACAAAGCAGATGTTTACAGCTTTGGGGTTGTTGCATTGGAAATTGTTGCAGGGAGGGACAATATGAAATATCGTCCTAATGAAAATTATGTTTGCCTACTTGATTGGGTAAGTGTTTGGTTCCTCATAGAACTTGTTTTAACATTGTTTCTTGCTTTAGTACCTATACATTTCGTCGTAATTGGCCCGCTTTGATCCAAATTTGCATAGCTTTGTGCTACCCGGATTTGGTCTTGTAAGGGAGACTTGGGGGTGATTGCGAGTGTTCTTTTTTTTCACGAGACCACAAAATTTTGGTTTGTTGTTTCTATGGAAATACTTATATTCAGGATTACTGATCTTGCAATAAAACTGGAAATTTAGTTATGACATATCTTGAAGTTAGTTAAATTATCTTGAAGTTAGTTTAGAGGCTCATTAAGTAAATTAATTGGACTCAGCTCGTTAAAGGCTCAGCTGTAAACGGGCCGAGATCGAGTTTTCAGCCTCGTTTGGTTAAGGGGACGAGCTGGAACACTACTACAACTTACGTTGTCACTTTCTCATGTCAATCTCATTCTCGTATTTGTTTCAGGCACTAGTTTTACGACAGCAAGGATGTTTGATGGATCTGGTGGATCCCAAGCTGGGTTCTGATTTCAACAAGGAAGAGGCAATGAGAATGACCAGGGTGGCATTGGTATGCACTAATCCGTCTCCTGCACTTAGGCCTACCATGTCTGCTGTGGTAAGCATGCTTGAAGGTAAACTCGGGATTGAAGAACTAGTCACTGATCCGCGTATCTATGGCGATGACTTCCGGTTCATAGCCCTCAGAGACAAGTATGATGAGCTGCAGCACCAGACTTCAACCAAAGCTGAGACCCTGACGGATCACATGGTAACTGGTTCTTCCTCTTCAACCAAAGCTGAGACCCTGACGGATCACACGGTAACTGGTTCTTCCTCTACATCTGCCTAGAATATTTATCCGAGGAATCTTTATTCTCTGTAACGCTGCCAGTACAAGGATGTATGAGAAGCATAATATGGTAAGGTACTTAATAGCCTTTTCACTTGTACAAGCGATGTAAATCAAAACACGCATTTTCCCGATTCCAATTCACGTTCTTAAAAGATCGGACTGGTTTTTCACTGGTTGGCTGTTAGACTTTTGCTTGTATATTTTCTAGTGAGTGCTTCTAGAGGTTCATCAAATAGTGCAGTAATTGTGCTATGAAGTCTTCATGTTCAACTTTCTCTGATAAATTTGGTGCAAATAGCTTAATATCTTCTTTTCCTATTGTTTTTTTGTGGAAAATTTCCGAGGGATTTTCTTTCTGCGTTGATATCGTGTGTTCGATGCTCGTTGCTTAATAAAGGTCTTCATCGTCTTACAGTAAGAGAGTCATAGAGCTGCCTCAAGCCAACTAAGAGTGAAAGGGGAATGTTTGAGGTGGTGGATGGTGTGTAAATTCCTATCATACCCTCAAGATTGTTAACACCGGCGGATGTGCTTCCCAGTGGACTGAATATACTCGGGTTCGATTGCCAACATTGGAAGTAGAGTACTGTCCAATGTGACAGTTCAGTGAAAGCATAGGGCTGCAAAGTGGAACTAACCCTTTACTTATTTCATTCATGAGATACTTTTTTCCACTTGGAAGGGAGTGTTTTTTTTTTCTTCCCTTCATGCACAAGGTAAGACCCGCAAAAGACACTAATCTGAGCAATTGGATTTTTTTTTTTTTGGTTAGTCCAAGCAATTGTTACGAGTGTTGTTTAGAATCGCTAGATATCATTGCATACAAAAAAAAAAAAAAGAACCATCAACCAGTTTGCATTACAGGAAAACTCTAATGCAATAGATAAAACATAACATTTCAAGGTTCAGGGTGTAAAATCAGTTTCTGCATTACAGGAAAATGCAATTCATCAGTACAGACTCAAGATTCCAAAATGAGAGACAAGTTATTCATGGCTTCGCGCAATCTCAGTTGTCCATTTCTGCAATCTATGGTCCGAATTTTAAAAAAATTATTCGCTTGAATAGTTAAACTATTCTCGCGAAAATCAAGTGCATTTTATTAAACCTTTAAAATACAAAACAGAAGGGTGTAGGACCCATCAAAAGACAAATTGTTGCAATGGCTATGATTAAATTAATCTAATTGTTGTAATTCCCCATTGAAAGAGAATGGTTTTTATTTTTTTAGTACCCCTACTTTGACTGTAATACCCTTCTAGAGACTACACATTTCCCATTCTCACTTCTTTCTCTTTTTTTTTTTGCTGAAGACGAAAAGGTAACTCTGTTGTCTGAAAACATTCCTATGCCCCTTCTTTCTCTTATCTTTTTAAGGCTCCGTTCTGCTTTTGTCAAATAAGTATTTAAAAAATAAGGACTTATTTTTAAGTTTAAAAATAATGGGCTTACGAAAATAATTTTTTAATTTTTTTGGTAGGGTTTGATAGATCTCATCGAAATCTATCAAATAAGATTCATATTGCATATTTTTTTTTATTTCAGTAAGCTTATTATTTTTAAGTTTAAAAATTACAATTAAATACTTATTTTTTAAGGAGGGAATCCGGAACACACCCTAAGCTCCCTTCTCTTTCCTCCATTGTTGTTTTTCTGTACAATGGCCCCAGTATTGTTGCTTTCCCCTTTGATTGGGTTGTTGGTTGGTGTAAACAACCAAATTGCTATCTTGTTTGAATGTGATTTCATTGTTCTTTTATTGCTGGGGGACATGGCCCCTCCCCAATTTTGGTATAAATGTTTTTTTTTTCCCCTTTCCCCTTTCATTAGTTCTGATACTCTTCTTTTTCCAGTTTCTGCGGTTTGCAATTTGGCATGTGAGTTGCAGAGCTGGTCTTGAGTTAAAGCTTGTGTTGCGGTCGTTTTAGGTCTCCAAAATTTTGGCACACCTTTATTGGACCGGCTAGTAAATCTCTGTTTTTTGAATTTCAGGCCTCCTACTGTTTTACCCATTATAATAGTCTAACAAAAGAGTCTCATTTTTTTTCCTTTTTTTGCTTTAAGCCCCTTAAAAATCAGGGCCGGTTCTGGTGAGTCGTAAACATGCAAATGTACAAAAATGTAAAAGAAAAAGTACGATTTGGCCAACACCCCTATTACTCAAACATGCAATGAACCCATCGTTTGAGATAAGTCATGTGAGTTGTAAAATATTGGCTTTAATTTTTTGGGTTCCCATCTCATTTAATAGTGTAGTTGTATAAAGGGGAAGTCATGGATTTGAAATATTGAAGTTGAGTTCTCTGGTTGTATTTGGTGGTTTTGTATTTTGTTATTGTCTTCTTCATAGAAATTGAAAAGGATGATTTTGATAGCTGAGTTCTTTGTACCATGTTAATTTTTTACCTAGTATTTACTTGGATCCCATAAGCAAATTGATACTTCTTTATCGATCATATTTCATAAGTAATTTGTAGCTACCTAAAAATTTTAGTTAGGGTAATATCTTTCGTGCCACCAAGAAGTGAATCACATACTACACACTAATGAATCGATTTACTACGCACTAATTCAAAAGGTAATTCCAATCGGAGTGGATAGTGCCATAGGCACGGGCAATTCGCTAGTAATCTATAATACAAAACAGAATAGTGTGGGGTCTACAAAAAGACAAGTTGTCATAATGGTTATGATTCATTTGATCTAAGGGTTGTTGAGACTCATTCTCCTCCTTTTAGTAAATTGCTCACCCTCTTTGCAAATATTACACAATTGCCATCCCATTAATTGTCTCCATCTCAAGCCTTCACTTGTACCCAATTTCAAATTTCAAATCCACCTTACACCAACAATTTTTGACCACCCGAAAATATTTGCTAAAGGAAAAAAAAATCCACCTTACGGCTGATTTGGAATTTGGGATATGGCAACTGTAGGTGTTAGGATTATTCTTACTGGGATTAGAGCTAAAAAAAATTTTGATAAGTAGATTGGATTGGAGCTAAATTTGTGTTCCCCTTATTTGTAAAAGCAAATTTTCATAGGAATAGAGTTGAATTTGATGGGATCAATATTGTGTAAAACGGCTGATTTAGTCTGCCGCAAATATAGAGAAATGCCTAGGTACGGCTGATTTTTTTTTTTTTAATCATAAACCTCAAGAGAGAGCTATGATAGTTTTAGCAAATATTTTCTAGTCGAATATTTAAGAGATGATTTTTTTTTTCCTTAGTCTTATCCCAGATGATAGTTGTGTAGTGGGATTAAAAATGTTAGAAAAATTTATAGTAATAGTCTGTGGCCATGCTACTAAGTTTGCTTTTTCGAAGGGTATATAATTGTACAGGTAAACGTTTTGGGAGTGACATAGGTATGGGTAAATTGTCCAAATTACATTGGTAAAGGGGGAACATAGCTGGGGCTTGGGCCAAATCACCGGCATTAGCTTTGTATGTCAGCCAATGTGTACAAGAAAAGCGCTCCAATGCAACATTGGCTTTGTATGCTATCAATCTGACATTGTATTTACATGATTTGAATCATCGTTGATTGTGCCATAGGTACGAACAATTTGCTAGTGAATATAAATATGGTGATGGAAACCCTAAACAACTTAGGACTGAGAATCAAATCCTAATCACAGAAAATACAAAAATTATTGAAAATGAAAAATTCTACTTCGACTAGGAAATCAAATGCTAGGAAGAAATATAAGGTTACCAAAATAAGCAGCAACTAAAACAGAATTTCCTATCAAAAGTTATTAACACTCTAAATATTACTATAAACAACAAAATAGGTCTTTTTTGGAAGGCTAAACAACGTCGAACGGCCGAAAAGCAACGTTGATATGGAAGATGATTATTGATCAGTGGGTTGTTCTGCTTCAACCCTACGGCACACAAGTCATTCTGCCACTGTCGTCCCGCCTCCAGTTTGGTTTGGGCTGTGATCGGTCCAGTCACTCAAGGAACGTGGACGCGATACCGCTCTACATTAAACTCACAGTTCGATTCGGTTAATTCACGATTTTATAATAAAAATCCGTAGATTGAACCGCGAGTCACAAATTTCTAATTTTTGAATCCGCGTCCGCACCATTAATTCACGAGTCCAATCCGAAATGTAAGAAAAAACTTCCCAATCCATAATCAGTCAATAACACCCTATACAAAGCTAGTAGCTGCATAATTCTCACACAGCACATACTCCAAGAATCACTAATCAAATCATATCCGTACAATTTTTCCAACAGTATCGTAAACGTACATGGGCCCATAGAAAACTGTTATGCACAACACAAGGATAACTAAATTCAATTGTCTAGATGTTTTCATTAACAATTTTGGGTTACAACGTATAATATTTTACCAAATCGTTCGTAATAAGCAATAAATTTTGCATCACGTCTACAACTTTTTTTCCCCAATACAACTTATTAGTTAGTAGAAATAACTAAACATTTTTCGATAACTTTCACTTTCAACAACCTTAAAATTTTTCAACAATTTATTTGTTAGTGGAAATAACTTAACATCTTTCAACAGCTTATTGGTTATTGAAAACAACTTGACATCTTTTAACAACAACAAGTGATTCTTAGGCCCCGTTCCGCAACGCTAAATAAGTACTTATTTTTTAATAACGCAATTCCAAACTCAAAAATGATAGATTTATTGAAATCTAAAAATATGCAATATGGATCTTGTTTGAAAGATCTCATTGAGATCTTTAATATGATGAAAAAAAAATTAAAAAATTATTTTTTATTTGCATTATTTTTGAGTTTGAAAATGTGAAATAAGTACTTATTTTTTAAGAAGGTGTTCTGGAAAGGGCTCTTAAGCACTTAATCACTACCACAAACACCCCCAAATCACATACTCTGTTTGTCATCCGATCCGCTTTTAATTCTCGCTTTGTATTCATGCTCACAATATTCACGATTTAAATAGTTTGAGATGTTTCTAAAAGTTACTCTTAAGCTCGCGCGCATGTGCATGCTAATTATGTGACTTAGGTAATTAGATCCCACGACAACAGTTGGCCAAATGATGAATGGAGCCTTTATTGATGATCTCCGACTGTCTCGGTACTATTAAGAGGCATTTTTACTAAAAATTTTGAAAATTTTTGGACTACAAGTCATTGTACTTTGTCATCTTGTTCATACTATTCTATGTCGCCTTATTCCTCTTCATTTTTCCCTTTCATCCATTCATATACTATCTACAATTTATAGTTCAATGGAAATAATTTGACAATAACTTAGGCCCCGTTCCGGAACTAAAAATAAGTATTTATTTTTTAAGAAGACAATTTCAAACTTAAAAATAATATGTTTACGTAAATAATTTTTCTAGCAAGATGGATCTCGTTTGATAAATCCTATCAAGATCTTATATACGGCAAAAAAATAAAAAAATTATTTTCTATTTATATTATTTTTAAATTTAAAAATATAAAATAAATATTTATTTTTTAAAAAATTGTTCTAAAACGGATCTTTATCGACCCGCACTTTCCTAGCAATTATAGCAGTTGACGATTCAAAGTTAAGTCAAGCATCCACAACCGTGCTGCAGAATCCACGAGGCACCCTTGTCAAGTAAATTTCCTTTCCATCAATCACAGAGTTACTTGTGGCCGTATGGAGGACACGGCTTTGCGTTGGAACAGGGGTTTATTTTGGGATTTGACTTTTACACTTTCCTTTTTATCACATATACTTCTTTTTTTGTTCTTATTCATGTGAATTTATCTTTTTACCTTTCCATAAGTTCACTTTTTTACACAATAAGGAACAATAGAGTAAATTCACACCAAATAAAGACAAAAAAAAGAGTGTATGTGATAAAAAGGGAAGTATAGAAGTCAATTTCCTTTTTTTTTTCAAAATTTAACTTTTTATTACTCCCTCCGTCCCCTTATTATTGTCCAGTATTTCATTTTGAGCTGTCCCTTAATAAGTGTCCATTTGGTAAAGTTAGTGGGTAAAAGTTGGTACATTATCTATTTTGTCCCTAAAAGTAGATTCCATTTTGAAAAGTTAGTGAGTAAAAAGTGTAATGATGATAGGTAAGTAGGAAAAGTAGAGAAAAAAGTTGATGTGAAAGGTATAACAATGATATTTTTTTAATAAGTTAGAGTTACGAAATAGGACATTTAAAAAGTGACGGAGGGAGTAGTTTTTTTTTTTATTTGTTAAGGGTTATATTTTGTATGTGATGTTATTTAGACATTTAAGTGCTTAAGAATGTGTTTATTTTGAATTCCAAAATCTAATTTTTCTCTTTATTCATGGTCTCCCATAAGTTTTTTCTTCAATTATTAATATCATTTCTCTTTTTATCTTTCTCCACTGATTATCCAAAAAACCTCCCTCAAAATCTAAACTAAACAAATTGTTAGATTTCCGAATCTTGAAATTTCAAAATTTAATTGATGTTCATAGTCCAGCCTCGTGTTTACGAAATCTTGATACCGTTCCGGCTTTATATCCGGTCCACCTCTTTTGGATTTAATTCTAAAAGTGCATCAAAGTCACAAGTGAGTAGGGATGGCAAGTGTACCCGCCCAGCCCCGAACCCGCCCCGCCCCCGCCCCCGCCCCCGCCCCCGCCCCGACCCGAATAGGGTGGGTTTTTCACTCCATTTTCGGGGGTCGGGGTCGGGGTCGAGGTAAAATTTTCAACACTCGCCCGGGTTCGGGTAGGGTTCGGGGCCAAAGTACCCCGCCCCGCCCCGAAATACCCGCCCCGAAATTACCCGACCGACCCGACGTGTGTGTATGTGTCTATATATATATATATATATATATATATATATATATATATATATATATATGTGTGTATATGTATTTATTTATATAAGTATATATACTTATATATATATGTCCTTTAATTTTTTTAGCATTAATTCAAAAAATAATGTCTCTTTACTGTCAAGTAATCTAACCAAATTTTAAAAAGAAATAAAAATTGATATTTATTAGTGTTTAGTGGATTTTCAAAAAAGTTTTCTTCAAAAATTTATAATAAATCCTACACATAAAGAAATGGAATGAACTATCCAAAATATTGATTGCAATTAACAGTTTAGATAAAACCGCGATACCAAAAGACACAATAATAATGTCAAAATTTTTATTTTTTAGATAATTTTTATTCTTATTGTGCATTTTTTAAAATTTTTATGGGGCGAGGCGGGCAAACCCGTTCCCCAATCGGGGCGAGGACGGAGGTACCCCAAAAAAATCCGGTCAGGGTCGGGGCGGGGCCGGGGGCGGGTAATGATTTTCGGGGCGGGGCGGGTTTTTGGGCGGGGCCGGGGGCGGGTAATGATTTTCGGGTCGGGTCGGGGTATGCAAAAACCCGCCCCGCCCCGTTGCCATTCCTATAAGTGAGTCACTGATTGGTTAGAAACCGATCCCTCCTTGTCTCCCGACTCTCCCCCATGCATTGTAGACGTGTTTATTACTGTTGTTTTGTCATTATTTTCTGTGTTCGCATCCACGAGAAAAGGACCATTCTACTCATTGCCAATTAATTTTAAGATGGACATAAAATTTCCGCATAGTATTAAAGCAGGGCCTATTCCTCCCCACATTTTTTAAAAAAAAATCACAATCCACACCCCGCGATGGTAAACCAACAAAAAGGCTGCACGATGATAGACCCAAAAAAAAAAAGGCTACATGTGACAGACCTCAAAAGCGGTTGCATGTGAGGGGGATGTTAAGGATTTGTAGTCCCACAATGTTTGGGAGTGGAATGTGTGATCACTTAATAATATTTTGGATCTCTCCACTTATTGTCAATTAATTTTGAGATGGATATAAAATTTTATACTCAATGAATACGTTTCAAAAAATGCACTTAAAAAATTATTTTAACATATAAATTAAATATTTTTGAGTATTTTTAGCGTGGAAGTCTAATTAAATTTGGGCCCGCACCAAGGCGTGATGAAGGGGGTCGGGGACTGGGGCACACCGTTTGGCGGGACACGGGACGTTCTTTAATTTCTGTCGTATGAGACACCCAGACAAAATGTAAAGGGGGATCCATGGCCTTCTAAAGTCTTTGGCTCCGTGTGATAAAAAGGACACGCAAATGCATGGGAACCATGGTGTGTGGGGCTGATTTTCACCATTGACCCTTCTTCCCCTTGTTGACTGATGAGGGTGCTCGCCGAATCTGGAGAGGTTTCTATCGAGCCCAGGGAAGTACCTACCAAGCTTAGGGAGGTGGCCGCCGAGCTTAGAGAGGTGGCCGCCGAGCTTAGGAATGTTGCCACCGAGCTTGAAGAGGTGGCCGCCGAGCTTAGAGAGGTAGCTACCGAGCTTCACCGAGCTTAGGGAGGTGGCTGCCAAGCTTAGGAAGGTTGCCACCGAGCTTAGAGAGGTGGCCGCTGAGCTTCACCAAGCTTAGGAAGGTTGCCACCGAGCTTGAGAAGAAGCTTGCCAAGCTTGAGAGATCTCTACCGAGCCTGGAAGGTCTCTACCGAGCTTAGGGAGGTGGCTGCCGAGTTTCACCGAGCTTAGGAAGGTTGCCACCGAGCTTGGAGAGGTGGCCGCCGCGCTTGGAGAGGTGGCTTGCCGAGCCTGAGAGACCTCTATCGAGCCTGGAAGGTCTCTACCGAGCTTGGCCACCAAAACTGGTACCTGCAAACCGAAGGGGGGTGTTCCTCCGGGAAGAAGCTCCGACGATCTAGTTAGTAAGTGGAGAAAGGAGAAGTTTAGTAAGAAAGTATGAAGAGAGAGAGAGAGAGAGAGAGAGAGATATATATATATATATATATATATATATATATATAGAGAGAGAGAGAGAGAGAGAGAGAGAGAGAAAAGCGTGTTCCTCCTCTCTTTTCCAGACCCTTTCACATGAGGGGGTGGTCTTGTATTTGTAGGCAAGGCTTGGAATGCTGAATCGGTAGGCGGTACACCCACGTGTATCGTACTATTCAGATGACGTCACATGTCAAGAGTTTTGCTTTATCACACCTGTCTTCCACCTGTTCACAGAAGCTTTCAGAAGCTTCTAAACCAACCTTTGGATATTTGTTAGATCAATAGGGAGCAGAATTGAGCCGAACGTTAGGGAAATGATCGCCTAACATTAGGGAAATGACTTCCGAACGTTAGGGAAATGACCTCTGAACGTTAGGAACATAAGGGAAATGATCTCTGAATGTTAGGAACATTAGGGAAAAGACATCCGAACGCTAGGGAAATGTCAGCAGAGCGTTAAGAATGTTAGGGAAATGACCTCTGAACGTTATACAAATGATCTCCGAACGTTAGGAACGTTAGGGAAAACATATCCGAACATTAGGAACGTTAGGGAAGTGACCTCCGAACGTTAGGAACATTAGGGAAAAGACATCCAAACGCTAGGGAAATGTCAGCACAGCGTTAGGAACGTTAGGGAAATGACCTCCGAACGTTAGGCAAATGATCTCCGAATGTTAGGAACGTTAGGGAAAAGACATCCGAATGTTAGGAACGTTAGGGAAATGACCTTCGAACGTTAGGAACATTAGGGAAAAGACATCCGAACGATAGGGAAATGTCAGCAGAGCGTTAGGAACTTTAGGAAAATGACCTCCGAACGTTAGTGAAAAGACATCCGAACGTTAGGGAAATGACCTCCGAACGTTAGGCAAATGACCTCCAAACGTTAGGCAAATGACCTCCAAACGTTAGGAAAACGTCGCCGAACGTTAGGAACGTAAGGAAAAAGACATCCGAACGTTAGAAACGTTAGGAACATTAGGGAAAAGACATTCAAACGCTAGGGAAATGACCTCCGAACGTTAGAAACATTAGGGAAAAAACATCCGAACGCTTGGAAAATGTCCTCCGAACGTTAGGCAAATGATCTCCGATCGTTAGGAACGTTAGGGAAAAGACATCCAATCGTTAGGGAAATGACCTCCGAACGGTAGGAAAACATCGCCGAACGCTAGGGAAGGGTTCTACCGAGCTTGGGGAGGTCTCCACCGAGCTTGCCGAGCCATGGAGAGGACCTTGCTGAGCCTAGCCACTGAGCTCAGGGAGGCTGCCACCGAGCTTGGTTGTCGAGCCTGCGGAGGTTGCCTCTGAACCCGGTGCTTCCTGCATGCGAATGGTTCCACAGAGTGACGTGTCCATAGCAAAAAGTGAATTGATCTGCGACCCCTCTGGACGTTCCAAAATTGTGGATATTTTGGCCCACTACAATAGCCCATCAACTCCTTCTTCCAGCGGTTTGAGCTGAAGGAGGAGTTGAAAATAAAAGGGGGCCGAACGATAGACAATCCCGTCAGATTTCCTTAAGCATACTAGCCGAATGCTAGGGGTGAAAGTGCGTGAACCCTAGCGTTGCATAGGCACGCCGAACGCTAGGGGTGAAAGTGCTTGAATCCTAGTGTCGCGTAGGGACGCCGAACGCTAGGGGTGAAAGTGCTTGAATCCTAGCTTCGCGTAAGGATGCCCAACGCTAGGGGTGAAACTGCATAAACCCTAGCTTCGTGTAGAGATGCCGAACGCTAGGGGTGAAAGTGTCAGACAGTAATAGACGGCTTCGAGAATTTCGTCGAACAAATAGAGTGCCGAGGGCTACGAGGATTTCGCCCAAACGAGTAGATTACCGAGGGCTACGAGGATTTTGCCCGAATAAGTAGATTACCGAGGGCTACGAGGATTTCGCCCAAACAAGTAGATTACCGTCAAACGTTAAGGAAATGTCCACCTAACGTTAGGGAAATGATCGCCGAATGTTACGCTTATAGAAGGACGAGTAGCTTCACTCGGTGAAACGACCACAGTACCAGCCCCGGTGCCACTGGTATTGGTAGCCCCGTCAACATGCATCCTCCAAGCTTCTTTTCTTCATCTGCAATCTTTAATACGTTGGCTTCGTGGACGCTCGAAAGTCGCACATGGCGATTGCCTCCATGCCATGCAACCAAGCTCGACCGAGGAGTATATTGTAGGGGCTCGGGGAACTGTCCATTACGAGTAGCCACTACAATCATCACTCGGGAGGCAGTGCCCGCGGGGAAGGTAATCAAGCCAAGCGGACAAACAAGGGTGCCCGTGAAGTTAATGAGCAGAGTTGTAGCAGTGCGGAGATGGTTCAGGGTAAGCCCCAAATGCTTGTAAGTCGAGTAGAACATTACCTCGATCGAACTCCCTTGGTCGACTAGTACACTTTGATTGGTTGATTTTCAACGGTAATGGTGACAACAAGAGCGTACGTGTGAGGAGTTTGGACGTCATTGAAATCTTTCGCTGGTATAGTGTGTCCAGATATGACTTAGAAAGTTGAGAGTGGAAGAAAGAAGAAGAGAAGTACGGTGTTCAGTTCCACAGCATAGAGAGCTAGAAGACAGTCTCCCCAGCAGAGTCGCCAATTGTGGGGGCTGATTTTCACCATTGACCCTTCTTCCCCTTGTTGACTGGTGAGGGTGCTCGCCGAATCTGGAGAGGTTTCTACCGAGCCCAGGGAAGTTCCCATCGACCTTAGGGAGGTGGCCACCGAGCTTAGAGAGGTGGCTGCTGAGCTTCACCGAGCTTAGGAAGGTTGCCGCCGAGCTTCACCGAGCTTAGGAAGGTTGCCACCGAGCTTGAGAAGGTGGCCGCCGAGCTTAAAGAGGTGGCTGCCGAGCTTCACTGAGCTTAAGGAGGTGGCTGCCGAGCTTAGGAAGGTTGCCACTGAGCTTGGAGAGGTGGCCGCCGAGCTTGGAGAGGTGGCTTGCCGAGCCTAAGAGATCTCTACCGAGCCTAGTACCTGCAAACCGGAGGGGGGTGTTCCTCCGGGAAGAAACTCCGATGAATTAGCCAGTAAGTGGAGAAAGGAGAAGTTTAGTAGGAAAGTATGGAGAGAAAGAGAGATAAAGAGAGAGAGAAAGAAGCATGTTCCTCCTCTCTTGTCCAGACCCTTTCACATGAGGGGGTGGTCTTGTATTTAAGGGCAAGGCTTAGAATGTTAAACCGGTAGGCGGTACACCTACGTGTATCGTACTGTTCAGATGACGTCACATGTCAAGAGTTTTGCTTTATCACACATGTCCTCCACCTGTTCACAGAAGCTTCTAAACCAACCTTGGATATTTGTTAGATCTTTAGGGAGTAGAATTGAGCCGAACGTTAGGGAAATGATCGCCTAACGTTAGGGAAATGACTTCCGAACGTTAGGCAAATGACCTCTGAACGTTAGGAACATTAGAGAAATGACCTCCGAACGTTAGGAACATTAGGGAAATGACCTCCGAACGTTAGGAACATTAGGGAAAAGACATCCGAACGCTAGGGAAATGTTAGCAGAGCATTAGGAACATTAGGGAAATGACCTCCGAACGTTAGGCAAATGATCTCCGAACGTTAGGAACGTTAGGGAAAAGACATCCGAATGTTAGGGAAGTGACCTCCGAACGTTAGAAACATTAGGGAAAAGACATCCGAACGCTAGGGAAATGTCAGCAGAGCGTTAGGAACGTTAGGGAAATAACCTCCTAACGTTAGGCAAATGATCTCCGAACGTTAGGAACGTTAGGGAAAAGACATCCGAACATTAGGAACGTTAGGGAAATGACCTCCGAACGTTAGAAACATTAGGAAAAAGACATTCGAACGTTAGGCAAATAATCTCCGAACGTTAGGAACGGTAGGGAAAAGACATTCGAACGTTATGGAAATGACTTCCGAACGTTAGGCAAATGACCTCCGAACGTTAGGAAAACGTCGCTGAAGGCTAGGGAAGGGTTCTATCGAGGCCGAGGAGGTTGCCACCGAGCTTGTCGAGCCATGGAGGGGAGCTTGCCGAGCCTGGCCACCGAGCTCGGGGAGGCTGCCACCGTGCTTGGTTGTCGAGCCTGGGGAGGTCGCCTCTGAACCCGGTGCTTCCTGCAGCTTCAAATGCGAATGGTTCCACAGAGTGACGTGTCCATAGCAAAAAGTGAATTGGTCCGCGACCCCCCTGGACATTCCAAAATTGTGGATATTTTGGCCCACTACACATGGCATTATAAAGAAGAAGACCAGTTGGTCCACTCTAGTTTGTATGTATGGTTTGTTTGAGAATGACGAATCGAATATATACCGTGAAGAATGGTCACGATCGTGTTTGAATATCCAAAAGCTATGAGGTCTGTTCTACTCAATGCGAATCGAATATATAACGGGAAGAATGGTGACCGTGTCTGAATATCCAAAAGCTATGAGGCCGGTTCTACTCATAATGTTGTTCATACTAATATGCTTTGGAGCAGGTGAAACACAACGACAAACTAGACGAATTCCCGACAATGAAAGTAAGAGGCCTCTTCTACGGCTTTGGTTTATTCATTTTCCTTAATGAAACTTTTCCAGGTAAGAGTTAGTTAAAACTTTGGGAAAATGACGGCTAAGGACGTGTTTTGATAATTGATACCCGCCAAGGATATTTTCAATATTAACAAATGTTCTTAGCTTGCCCTTAGTGGGTATTAATTACCAAAACACGTCCTAGGCTGTCATTTTCCCTAAAACGTTCTCCTGGAAAAATTTCATTAAAATTCGGATGGTTCATACCACTTTTGGACGGTCGCAATTGGTTGTTGCCGTAAAGAATTTGTTCACAGCTAAGCCGTGAAGGAGTTTCTCTCTAGTTTTATACAAGTGAAACATGATTTTATATAGCCCTATACATTTTTGTGTTAAGATGTCCAGTGATACTTTATGCCCTGTACATTTTCGTGCAACACCCGGGGTGAGCCCCGCGTGCCTGTCAGCACCCCATTGTGTGCTATTGGTCGGTACCAATTGCATGGTTCATTATATGTATAATACAATTCGCGACGGTGTGTTGGCCCACATACTTTCTCTACATAAATCTTGGTCGTTTGATTTAGTACATATTTCTCTGCATAAATCCTAGCTGTTGAGTTGCTCGTTGCTAATATTGGTAGAGAAATAGGCACCGATATTGGTAACGATTTAGTTACATAACTGGAGGCACGACAATTATAGTCATTATAGCAATTATAGTCCAATCAACGGCAATCAAGACTATAATGATTGAACCTCATTACCAAAAATTTGAATGAAACAATATCGAGCAACTCAACAGATAGGATTTGTGCAGAGAAATATGTACTAAATCAAATAGCCAAGATTTATGCAGAAAAAATGTGTGGGTCACCACACCGTTGCGATTTGTATTATAGATTGTTCTTTGTCTATTTGATTGTCAATCTGACCAATATATTGTATATCTACCATTGGCTGTGTTAAATACAAATGTTAGATGGGATCTCCCATGTTATATTCGGAAAATAGATGGATTGTCTATTATTTTCTTTGTTTTTGTTATCCTTGGGCTATTTCTGGATGGCAGGAATCCTCTGGTGGTAGAATGAGAATGTAATTGCGGGTTATCAAGATCCCTACGTTTGGATAGAGTTGGAATAGAAATGTGATTCTTGATTTGACAATCTAGAATCAAATTCCTCGACAAAAAAAGGCAATGGAATAGGATTGCCCCTATCATATTATAGGCTATGAGATACTCATTGCTGATCCTAGAGTCCTACCATCCAAACGTGGTCTTAACTCCAATGGTTTCACTTTTCAATTCTGTGGCTAATGTGAAAGGCATAAGTGAACCCTCAACTTTTATTCTCTCTGTCTCTATGGGAACAGTGGAGAGTCATCAACTCCTTTAACACCCCCATCCCTTTCACCTTCCGGTCCATGTTCTTTGCTTGTCTTTTAGGAAAACTCGAGAAAATATAAACTACAAACTATTTGAATCGCTCTTCCTTTCCGGGGCCGGCTCTGGAGGAAGCAAAATTATTCTTTACTTTTCGGTCACGAATTAACACTAGTTAGAATATGAAGTAATCTTTACTAAATTTCTTTCAATGAGTGTTCCCTTTGGCCTGCAAAAAGCAGGGGCCGACACTCTTCCTTTCTTTTGTGTTTTACCGAGAGAGAAAAGAGATAAAAAAATAGCACTGCTCTAAAAAACAAAGGAAAAAATTACAAGAGGGAGAAGAAAAGTGTTAGCGAGCAATTACACAAAATAGTTTTTTTTAAATTACCCAAAAAAAAAAAAAGGTGTTAGCCAACACCATGAAATGCTCAACGGGTTCAACTTCCTTTGACCAAATGAAATGAAAAGGCCACCTCAATGAATTGATGCTTGGATTTTTCTAAGAGTAACTGCAAAATTGCCAAGTTTTATTTGAAGAGAAGGGTCATGTTTTGAGTCATTACTTCAAGAGAAAAAACGTACAGTTTTCTAATTTGCACAAAAAGGGGGGGGTCAACATTTTGATATATTTGGAATCTTGATTTTCTGGCAATACCATTGGATCCAAATAGGGGGTACTTCCTTAATGTAGTCTTTACTTAAGTTTGGGGAAAGAAAAATGGGCTTTCTACCACTAGGTACAGAAAATAAAATGTATTTTCCACAAGGTCACCTCCAATTAATGAAACTCCAAAACCCTATGAAAGTACCTAAAATCCTAAATCCTAAAAGTGCCTAAACCCTAGGGTAACCTATGAAACTGCCTAAACCATAGGGTATCCTATGAAAGTACCCAAACCCTAGGGTACCCTATGAGAGTGCCTAAACCATAGGGTATCCTATGAAATGCCTAAACCCTAGGGTACTCTATAAAATTGCCTAAATCGCTAAAACCCTATAATTGAAAAGTGCACCCTAAAACCCCTATGAAAGTGCCTAAACCTAAACCCTAAGGTTCTATGAAAGCACCTAACTTAAACCCTAAGGTACCCTAAACCCTAGGATATCTTAAACCCTAAAATTCTAGGGCACCCTAAAATCCTAAGGTGTCCTAGGGTGACACTTCTATTAATGATAAATGTATTTTGTAAAAAGTGAACCTAATGGTAATTAAATATTCTATCTTACCTTGATGGGAATTACTTTTTATTTTTTGTACCTAGTGGTAATAATCCCATGAAAATTAGGTCCTGTGGAAGCTACTGGGAGTTATGGCCGAGGGAAAAAGAGCAGAAAAAGAGCCAAAACCAGCCAGAGAGCATAGAGGTATCGACACCCCTATCTTGGGTATCGATACTCGTGAAGCCAGATTTCCAATGGACTATGAGGTATCGACACCTATTCCTAGGGTATTGATACTAGTTGCTTGTGCGCAAAACTTTGTAATAGTATTTTTGTAATTATCTTATAAATGGGGTATATATAACACATTTAGTTCATTTTTACGGATTCTTAGTTTTTACTTTCTCTCCTTACCTCCTTGTTGTTCCTCCTCTAGTCTTCCTTCTCTCTTCAAAAGAGCAAGGATCTTTAGTATTTTGAGGCTTTTGTTCTTAATTAAACTTGTAAGTACACTCGTGTTCTTCATTAATCTAGCTTTTATCTAAGTTTTTGTCCATGTTTTTATTTCTCTCTATGTTTTCCTTTCTGTTTACACCAACTATGGGTGAGTAGTGATCAAGGCTTCGTCATAGGATGATTTCTACCCCATGATTTAGGTAGTTTAGTGGCTTCTCACATTTCTTGTGCTTAATGTGGTTTGTGAATGAATTATCTTACCTTTATGTAACAAAACCTAAGGTAGTTAACCTCTTTGGTTATGTGTAGGCAAGGACTTGATCTCTTATCACATATAATGCTTGGAACTATGTCACTCTAAGTGTAGCCAAAATGCTTCAAAGAACTTGTTAAGCTGTAATATTTGATTTATACTTAGGGTTGTTAACTTCTTTGATTATGTGTAGACAAGTCTCCTTGGCAGACAAGATGCTTGGAACCATGACACTCTATATGTTTGATAAAATGACTAAATGAGTTTCTATTCATTTCTAAATCCCATTATTTGAGTGAAAATTGATTTTGATGGCTAAATCTCCCAGTGAGATCAAATGATTTTGGATCTCACTTGAGTAATTAAAGAGAAGTATTGTACTACCTAAGTTATGAGTGAAATAAACCCCTAGACCTTGCCGCCTTTAATTTTAGTTCAACCTTCATTTTCTAGTAAAAATTAGGAGGTAGGAAGAGAATTCCACTCTCAAATCAAACCCAAAGGTTAGCGGTCCTAACCCTAAAACCCCTTCGTAAAGCAAACCTCTAGCCTAACTCCATTAGCTCCCTGTGGATTCGACTCCGATCTTACCTGATATTATGCTAACAACAATCTAGCCCTACGCTTGGGGTACTCTTATCTTTAACTATAGCCAGTCATTCATCACTCCTTAGCCTTATATATCCAGCATTATCCTTCCAAAATCACCATCTTCTTCCCATCACCTCCCTCTTCCTGCTTATCCCTCCAACATCACCATCTTTCCTTCATCTATCTCTCTCTATCTCTCCCTTCCTCTATCACAGCTCCTCCTTCCTTTTCCACACCGATTTTGTAAAATGTAGAAGAGAATTATAGATGACTACAACTTCTCATTTTTAGATAGTTGGTTTGTTGAGAATGATGTTCCTAGTGGGGAGGATGTCTCTCACAATTTTTGCGATTATACACCCGAATTCACAACTGACGAGATTAGTTATTACCGTTGTTCTTATGCATATTAATTATTTAATTTAAAAATATAGAAATTATGATAAGACTGGATCATGTTGTACTTATACATATTCTTTTTTCTTATTTATAGATTTTTCAAAGTAGAGACGACATGATAGCTTTTGGGTGCGGAGAGTCGGTAGGGAAAATGGTATTGTTGTTGTCATTAAGAAATCTACTAGTTTAATTGGTGGCAAGATGCCAAAGTGCATTCTTAGTTGTGAAAGAAGTGGAAAGTATAGATTGGCATGGAATGTAGTTGAAAGGCAATCCTTGCAAAAGAATACTGGGACAAAAAAATGCGAGTGCCCATTTTAGTTGCGAGGTATACAAATACCTCCAGCGGGTGTCATGTGGGGTGTAAAGGTTGATGTGGTTTCCATGACCATGAAATAGCATAATATTTTGATGGGCATGAGTACCCATCAAGAATAACACCAGAGGAGAAAGAAATTGTGTGCGACATGATGAATAACACCGCGCCTTGTGAAATTCTTAGTGTTTTGAAGAAAAGAAACTCGTTAAACACTACAAGTGCCCAGAGCATTTATAACCTCAAATATACAGATAACATAGCAGAACAGGGCAGTATAAGTTACTCAGTTTGTCTTACATCAACTAATAGAGAAAAGATATCTCCATGAATATCTTACAAATTCACACACCAACGAAATCACAGATATTGTTTGGATACATCCTCAAAGCCTAGAGCTATCTATTAACTTTCCATCCGTATTGGTCATCGATGCCACATACAAGACCAACAAGTATCGGTTACCACCATTGGAGGTTGTGGGTATGACATCCACAATGTGCACTTACTCTATCATGTTTGCACATCTTACAAATGAGAGGGTAGAAAACCTAACATGGGCCTTGAGTATCTTAAAGAAATGGATGCTTGGAAGGGGGGCATTGTTGCCATCGGTGTTTGTTACAGATCAGGAAGTGGGGCTTCTTAGCACCATTGAAACATGTTTCCCCTCGGCACGTCACATCCTTCGCATTTGGCACATCAATCAATGCATAATAAAGCACTACAGAGGGGTCCTTGGTCCGTTGTTTAACAACTTTAACATGTCATGGCACTCATTTATTAATTTAACGACCGAAGCGTCTTTCAATCAAAAGTGGAATGCCATGTGCGATGACTATAAAAAACACCCGCAACTCTTACAATACCTTTTCAATACATGGTTAAGGCCGTACAGAGATAGGTTTGTGGTAGCATGGACAAATAAGTGTATACACCTCGAAAGCAATTCAAGCTAGATTTATAGTCACTTTATGCATGTTACCTTTACTATTTCAATTATGTACATTATTCTACTACACTAAAGAATATTTTTGTAACTTTCGTATTTAAACACAATTCATTATTATATTACAGGGCAGAGTCCGCACATGCGACTATATTTGGGGGGTACCATGTCATCCTTACAAAAAGCTTTTGGAATAATACACAAGATGTTGGAAAATCAGTTCGGGGAGATTCGGAGGTCATTCCAGAGATCTATCAATATCCCCCACCATTGGTAAATACACGACGAACTTTTTCAACAAGTAAGAACTCGCATTTCATTAGAGGCAATAGAGGTCATCAATGTTCAGCTATAATGCGCTGAAGATGCATCCCCCCTCTAGTTCGGGCTGTGCGACTATACAATAAAAATTACACACGCATTGCCATGCAGGCATGATCTTGCATATTACCGTTGGTATTCCATGCCAATTCCGATTTAGAGTATCCACGATCATTGGACTAAGTTGTTCATGTGCGCACCCATTGTGAATGACGAGGGAGAATGACCAGAGAGAACATCTGAAGTTATGGACAGATTACATGGGCTAGATCGATCTACGCGACAGCACATGATAGACAAGATTATCGATATGACGAATCCATCTCAGAGCACAGTTCGAGGCCCAGCGTATAACATGGCTCATAGAGGTCGACCTACTGGTAGAGACGAGCAAAGTGGGCGACGCGTTCCTTCCTTTACAAAAGCATCCACTTCGTCATCTAGGGTCGAATCTAGGAGACGTGGGAGGGGCACGGGAGTTTGCAAAACTCAAGCGAACCATGCTCAAATTTCAGTTCCACCCATCCTTACCAACTACGTCCAGCGTTTACCTCGGGTTTATTAGCATTACATTTCTCACATTAATGATGTCCGAGGTGATAGTCATTGTGGATTCAGGGCGATAACCGCTCATATATGGTATACTGAAGATGGTTGGGCTCAAGTTCGAATAGATCTCATTGAGGAGATTCAACAAAATAAGAATCTATACGATGAGCTATATCCAAAAAGGGGTTGGGTAGACAACCTAATACACTCTTTAAATTGCTTTGAAGATTCGGCACCACTGGAGCATTGGATGGAAGCTATGAGTTTGGGCGTTGTCATCACTTCGGCGTACAACCTTGTTTTGCATATATTTGATGGGCATACTTCAGATTTTTTTACTCACTTGCCATTGAGATCTCCTCCAGTTCCAATCCAAGAGCGCATTGAAATAGCTATTGCCCGTATTGGGGGCAATCACTTTGTACAACTTTTCTTGCAACTGCTTGACAATTTTCTAAACCTAAAATAATGGGTTGCCCCAAGCATAAGGCGGAGACCGACGTACCATAATAGCCGGTAAGACCGGAGTCAAATCCACTAAGGATGGTGAAGTGTGTACTGTGAAATCTTGGGTTGTAGTATTAAAACGGGCACTTAGGTAGCCACCCCTTGTAGTTTTGATTGAGAGATTGACTAAAATAAAGAAATTTGTTTTTTTTAAAATAATTAAAATGATGTACGGTTGTAGGGTTCTTAGTACTCGTAACCAGTCTGAATTTACCGGTTCCATTTGATGTTCTTAAAATGTTCAATTTTAGATTGAAAAAGATACCCCGCAAGATGCGAGACCCTATGGTCGCCGTATACCCATGCGCAGCGGAGAATGAGTTTTTGACCCCCATTCTCCCATTCACATGGGCTCCGAAAATGCCTGGATTTATCTACAGGAAGTATTTTTCCAATCTTAAATCATTTTTTATTGTTTGAAATTAGGAATAGTGTCCGAACTGATCACGGCATGCTAATCACCCCGCAACCCTACCGATACGACTACTCTCTCATTAATAAATGAGAAGCAAAAGAAACCCTAACTTGCATCATGCTTGGAATGAAAATTAAACAAAAGATTAAAACTAAAATAAGATCCACAAGCAACTTTAATTAAGAAAGAAACGTAGTACTAGTTACCGGAAGATGTGTTCTTGAACAAAACTTGAAAACTTCAAAGGAAATAGCTCTGCAAAGTAAAGAATGTAAAAAGAAAGCTGCTACGTAATGTTCGAACCCTAAAAATAAAGTTCGGGGTGGTATTTATATTAATCCCCCAAAAGTCTTAAATTGGAAATCACCAATTTAATTCCAACTACCGTTCTAGAATGGGAAAATACCAATTTAATTCCAACTCCGCTGTTGCTGTCGAGTTCCGTGCGAAGTTCCATTGTTCCATTGGTAGCGCCACAGCTATGGACTGTAGCCTTACGCATTTCTCTTCCCGCAGCACTTTCTTATCTAGTGCTATCTGTAGGGATACAACCTTGCACTGTAGCCTTACCGCCATACGTTAAGGGGTTTTTTTACGGCCTTGCATGAAATATTGGCACCCAACGCCTCACACCTCCGTCACGATTTCCCACAATGATGTCCAACACAGCCTCAAAGCCTCACAATCCAAATTTGGTGCAAAAACCGCATTTTTTTCCTACGAAATTAGCAAAAACACAAAACAAGACAAAACACGGCATCAAGCGGAAAATGAGATAAAAAGCGCCTCTAACGCGCTAATTCACCCTACTTAGGCACTCATATCCTTGATATCATGCACCTATCACACCCCCTAACTTGAGCGGTGCTAGTCCCGAGTAACAAACGAACATAAAAATAAAAAAAAATAAAAACTAAAATAAACATAACATAAGTGGGGATGTGAGGATTATGCATGCTGTAAAATAATTAGGCGGGCTGAAAGATTCTTGCCTCCTTAATCACCTGCAACTTAAACACATGCATGCCTTGGCAAAAGGAAAAACACGAATAGCGCCGCAACAATCGCAGAGATAAATGCCCCCACAAAGACAACAATGCTACACTCACTCACCAGAACACTCAAAACATCCCATGAGAAAGCACTTGGCAAACTACGTGGGACCGAAACAAAGGCCTCCACGTGCCAATCAAAGATAACGCTTAAGAAAACTGAAAGCACAATATATATAGTCACGATTCCACAAGATGAGCAACATTAATATAAAACATGCATGAATGAGAGTTTAACAACATGCACAAGGTCTACTAAGGACTTGAAAAAGCTTATCATGACCGCGGTTCCAAACAAAAGGGAAACTGCAAAATTAGGCGACGGCCTATAGTAGCGCAAGGTCATCTACCCAGACTGGCCGCCACCTTACCCTTAGCTACCAACCATACACCCACTGGTGCCAACTAAAACAAGTCCAACAAGGAAATTAAACATCCATAACTAAACTATTACAGACCCAAATACTAGAAAACTAAATAGAGTCCATTGACACTAAAACACATGAAATAAACACATAAAATAAAACCACCACCACCACCACCTAGCCTCAGCATCATGGATATCCCAGCTCAATCTGAATCGCCCCCAGCAAAGTCATCACTATCCTCCAACTCCGGAAGCTCGAGATTCTGATAAGGGCCCAAAGACTAACCGGTGACACGGCCATACAACCATTGGTTCTGGTAGGCTAGTTTGCGCTGAGTCCTCCCGATTTGATGTACCTCCCTTTTTATCTTCTGCTGGCTGTTTGCCATAGCCACCTCAAGACTTTCTTTAACCAAGTGTTCATACTAGCATTCGCCGGAGGTTCAGTTAATAACGCACTCCACCGACCACTAGACTAGGCAACACAATTCGTAAGCAGAGAGACATCTATGGCACCGGGCTTCAACTCATTATTCTTAAACCATTTCTGACCCAGCTCCCCGGTCACCCTACCAATAGCAGAAATCAAACACGGAAACGGCATCCTAGTCTGGGTCAGGGCATCCCTGAATTCTATAATCTTTGTAAAAATGTATTGGGCCCAATCACACACAATATCCTCTGCCAAAAATGTGACCATCAAATTCCTCGTGGTCTCAGAAGGCTTACCCTCGGTCGCCCATGGGTCTAAATTATAGCACACCAATTGGTTAGCCAAACGGAACGATGCCCTAAATTTACCGGGCCGATATGGGATCATACCATGCTTTTTACTCTCATACATCATATCAAACACCTCTTCCTTATCAAATTTTGAATTAAGGGCCGCGCAGTTTGTAGGCTACATAGGCCTCTCGTATTCCAACCTAGTAGCAATGATATCAAGAGTTACTATCACAGGCGTCCTACCAATCCTAGAGGTAACGCAGGCCCCGGGATGCAAGTTAGTCCCGGTTTCAGACAACACAATATTTTTATAAAATTCCTCAACTAGTTCAGTGTTATACCCAGGATTTTCCTCAAACCAAAAAGACAAATCTTGTTCTACAACAGCCTGAATGACCACATTGTTCAGCGAGAACCCATCTCTAATAATGTGCCTCTCATCCTTGACCCCACGCCCTTTGCATGAGAGTTCCCAAGCCACCTGCTCGTCCCTTGCAATTTGCTCCCGATTTCTCCTACGAACCCAGCCACACGGTGCATGCCCCTCCTCTGGATTTTGCTCTTGCTCAATGTCCGGACCACTAGCATGACTAGAAGTTGCCGCGACCTTACCCTCTTCTACCTCGGTTGCCCTCTTCTTGGGTGCCATGTATTTGGTGGGAAAAAGGTTAGGGTTTATTTTTTATTTTTAGGAAAAGAGGAGATATGGGTTTTTGGTGAAGGTTTGAGAGATATATGTAGTAGAGATGGGGAAAATGAGGATTTTGGTGAAGCTTGTCGGAGTTTTTGTGGAGTTTGGAAGATTTGGGGTTTGCTGGGGAAAATGTAAAAGGTAGAAGATGAAATGAGGAGAGAGAGAGATAATGGGAATACAAGAGCCGGCTGCCCCTTTTTATTCCGCACAACAGTGGTTTTTTTTTTTCCAAAGGAGGGTCAGCAGCGCTACAGCACATGGCTGTAGCGGTACTGGTTAATTTGAAAAGGCTGGCCACGTTTCTCCCCTTTTTTTTCTTTTTTTTTTCTTTTTTTTTTTTGGCTAAGGGTTTTGGTTAGGTGTTTTTTTAAAGGCTTTTGGTTCCCAAAAGCATGACACCCAAGAAAACTTCTTCAATTACACCCCCAATGACAACGATGCTCCAAACAAAACACTCATGATATACACCCCTCCCCCCAACTTGAATCCAACTCACTCACCGGTTTCCTAGGTTAGACTCAGAAACTGACTTGGATTGGCTTGAAATTGGTCAAAAGGACACATATATGGTCTAATCATACAAGAATCCCTTGTTTCATCCCCTATGCATGTTATTAATTCTCACAAATGCATGCACAATATTGAGCTACTCAATTATGAAACAAACGCCTAATATTTTACACAAATGCGAGAAAAAGAAATCAAAGAACATAGGAATGTTTATAGGATGCAATATTAACCACGTGGGGACACTTACTCAACGTTAATGATAGCACAAACATGTTCACGAAAGTGCCAAATATATGCATGAATCTAAGTTAAACAAACACGAAAATTCGGCTAATTCTAACATGCTCGCCTAATCATACAATCAAGCATAATTTAAAAATTAAAAATTTACCCCTAGCAACGCCACGAGAACTTGTACAAAGTACACCCCTCCCCCCAACTAAAATCATGTGATGTCCCCAAAGCATGGAGACACAGCAAAAGGAAAACACAAGGGAGAAGAAATGGACCTACGGGTGGCAGCCAACCACCATGACCTTGGCCGATGTTCGAGGAATTTCCTATCACCCGGTCCCGAGCAACCACACCCTGCAAAAGACATTAGTACCACCAGATTCATGGTATCCGGGCTCCCAAAAGAAAAGGAAAAAGAAAAAGAAAAATACTCTACCAAATCTTCACGCGATCAACGTGTCAAACTTTTCTTCCCATCCCTCACTAGTGGGTAAGAAATGGGTGGCTATACAAGACCATAATGCTAATTTTTTTTCTCTTTTCAATTTCCCCCTTTTTTTTCTTTTCAATTTTTTTATGAAAAAACTTACTAAACAAAAGACAAGAAATAAAGAACAAATAAATAAAAGACAAATATACGTAGATTGTGCCAGAAACAACAAAACTTAGTAAAATCCAACGTCACCAATACAAAATCGCCCTTACTAACCGGAGCTGGGCACATGATCCTTATTTTAATAGTGGCATGCGAAGCTATAAAAAGCAAGTCAATGATGGGTACCCCTATTGCTAGGGGCCGGGTCCATTTCTCAATGAAGAGAGTGGTACGTAAAAGCTACTCGTCGAAACGTAGCCACTATGGATGCACAACAGGGCCGTCCGAATAAACAGGATTGACCAAAACCTCATCAGGTTCGCCTACTTCCACATATTCCAAAAATGGCTTTAGACGCTATCCATTAACCTTGGAAACATTGTTGTTCTTGGGGTCACAAATATCCACCGAATCATTCGGGTATACCTTATTCACAATGTAGGGACCGTCCCATCGGGACCTCAACTTTCCAGGAAACAAATGAAGGCACGAGTTATACAGTAACACTTTCTGACCAACACTAAAGGTTTTGTGCTGAATATTCCTATCATGATATGCCTTAACCTTAGCCTTATAAATACTCGCACTGTCATACGCGTCATTCCTAATCTCCTCGAGCTCACACAACTGGAGCTTCCTATGGGCACCCGCCTTAGGTAAACGCGCGTTTAGCATCTTAATGGCCCAATAGGCCTTATGCTCCATCTCAATGGGCAAGTGGCAGGCCTTACCGTAAACAAGCCGGTAGGGTGAAGCACCCAATACGGTCTTGTAAGCAGTGCGGTAGGCCCACAAGGCATCGGTCAACCGAAGAGACCAATCCTTCCTATTCAGGTTCACGGTCTTCTTGAGAATCCCCTTGATCTCACGATTCGCTAGCTCAACCCGACCGTTGGTTTGAGGGTGATAGGCAGTAGACACCTTGTGAGAGATGTCATACTTGCTCTTTAACGCCCCAAAAGACCTATTGCAAAAGTGCGTGCCCTGATCAGAGATAATGGCACGTGGCATGCCAAACCTTGACAAAATATTAGTTCGTAAGAACTCCAGCATGACCTTAGAATCACTAGTCTTAGTGGGAATTGCCTCAACCCACTTGGAAACATAATCCACTGCCAAGAGGATGTACTCATACCCGTACGACATTGGAAACGGACCCATGAAATTAATACCCCAACAATCGAAGACCTCTATCACAAAAATGTTCTGTAGGGGCATCATATTCCGTGGGCCAACCTTGCGTAATTTCTGACACCAGTCACATGGCTTACAAAAGACATACGCATCCTTAAAAAGACTCGGCCAAAAGAAACCACACTCACTGATCTTGACGGCGGTCTTCTTTGCGAAGAAATGACTTCCGCACGCCTTGGTGTGACAAAACTCTAAAATTCTCCTTTGATCAGTTTCGGGGACACACCGGCGCACTATCTAGTCCGCACAATACTTGAACACATATGGATCATCGTAAATATATTGCCAGACCTCTCTCAAAAATAGCTGCTTCTCAGCTGTAGACCAATGGGGTGGAATCTGCCTAGTCACCAAATAATTGGCGATATCTGCAAACCATGGGCACGTATTAGCAGTGAACAACTGCTCATCAGGGAAAGTATCCACAATGGGGAGATAAGAGTTGGGGTCCTCAAACTCCAGACGCGACAGGTGGTCGGCCACTACATTCTCAACCTCTTTCTTATCCTTAATGATGAGGTGGAATTCTTGCAGCAAAAGAATCCACCGGATAAGGTGAGCCTTCGCATCCTGCTTGGTCGTCAGATACTTCAAGGCCGCATGATCGGTATACATCACAATCTGTGAACCCACCAAGTAGGACCAGAACTTGTCTAAGGCAAACACCACCGCGAGCAATTCCTTCTCGGTAGTGGTGTAGTTCATTTGTGTCTTGTTCAATGTCTTGCTTGCATAATACACGACACAGGAATCTTTCCCTTGCCGTTGCCCTAAAACTGCCCCGACAGCATAGTCGGAGCCGTCGCACATCAATTCGAAGGGCAAACTCCAATCTGGAGGCTGCACGATCGACAGAGTAGTGAGACTCCGCTTCAATGTCTGGAATGCCTCCTCACACGCCTCAGACCACACAAAAGGCGTGTCTTTTGACAGCAAATGGCACAACGACTGGGAGATAGCACTGAAACCCTTAATGAAATGCCGGTAGAAACCGGCATGACCGAGGAAAGATCGAATGTCTTTTACAGACTTTGGAGTGGGAAGATTTGCAATCAAATCAATATTCGCCTTGTCCACCTCAATACCCTTAGATGAGACAATGTGTCCCAACACAATCCATTGGGTCACCATAAAGTGGCACTTCTCCCAGTTAAGCACAAGCTGCTTCTCCTTGCACCATTACAAGACCTTTCATAAGTTCTCGTGGCATTCATCAAACGAATCCCCGAAAATTGAAAAGTCATCCATAAACACCTCTACTATCTTCTCTACCATGTCGCTAAATATTCCCATCATGCACATTGAAAAGGTTCCGAGAGCATTGCACAAGCCAAACGGCATGCGACGGTAAACAAACGTGCCATAAGAACACGTGAAGGTGGTCTTCTCCTGATCCTCCATGGCTACCTCAATTTGATTGTAGCTAGACTACCCATCCAGGAAGCAATAGAATGTCCAGCCAGCCACCCTCTCCAAAATTTGATCAATGAATAGGAGAGGGAAATGGTTTTTTTGGGTGCTCGCATTGAGCTTCCGATAATCGATGCAAACTCGCCACCTGATTTGAACATGGGTCAACACTAGCTCAATGGGTACTTAAGCGTGTCCGGTAGAGGCTTTAACTCTGGTTTAGGCGGCTGGACAGACGATGGGAGAGCTTTAGGAAGTGGGGCGCCCAGCGGCTCAAGAACTGGGTTCCAAGCGGCGCCACACACATCCTCCACTTCAAGCATCTCCATTAATCTCCCTACCTCTGGAGAATCCAAGAATGACGCCTCTTCGGCGGTTAAGGTTATCTCCAGAGGATCCTTGTACAACACACTATGGACATGCTCTTACACCAGCATGTCGATCAAACTCACCTCGTATACCTCCTCATCATCCTCAACCCGGCTATCCACGTTGAAAACATTCACCTCCAGTTTTAAGTCCCCAAACGATAATTGGACTTGTCCAATTTCGCAATCCATGACAATACTAGAGGTGGCTAAAAATGGACGGCCTAGGATGATAAGAGTCTTTTCAAAGACCTCCAGTATTGGGCATGTATCCAGGACAATGAAGTCGACTAGAAAAAGAAACTCGCCCACTTGAATTAAAACATCTTCCACCACCCCTTTGGGAATTCTCACACTCCAATCATCCAACTGTAGCGTGACCGGTGTGGTTTTCAAAGTGCCTAAACCTAGTTTCAAGTATACCAAATAGGGGAGCAAGTTTACACTCGCTCCGAATTCCAGCAAAGCCTTATCAAAATTTTGGCCTACAATCGCTAAGGGGATGGTGGGACAACCAGGGTCCTTACACTTGGTAAGGATCTCAGCCTGGAGAATGGAGCTCACTTCCTCCGTCAGAAGCACTTTGTCCTGACTCTTAGTCCTTCGCTTTGAAGTGCACAGATCCTTCAAAACCTTTGTAAACTGAGGGATGGCATCAATGGCTTCCATCAAAGAAATCGGAAACTGAACTTTCTTAAATAGTTCAAGTATTTGAAAGTTCACATTGACCTTAGGCTTCGCTACCAAGCGATTTGGCTATGGAGCAACGGGTGGCAATAGAATCGTGGGGGTTACAGGTGCAGGCACCACCACTTTAGGAGGCTCTGCCTCTCTCTCTTCCTCAGGGGCACTTTCCAAGTCTGGAACGACTGCTGGTGCAGCTACCGACATCATGGGTGGCACCGATTTTTGCTTGGGAGGTAAGTCCTTGTGGATCACCTTCCCACTTCTGACATTGGTGATCACATTAGCGTCTTCCAGCCTGGGGTTCAAATTACTCGGGCCAGAAGAATCGCCCACAAAATGAGTACCAGCGGCATTGACTTGAGGTTGAGAAGGAAACCTTCCCTTCTCCTGATGAACTTGTCCAACTACCGCCATCAATTGGGTCCTAATGTCACCAATTGCCTACTTGGTCTGCTCAGAAAAACTAATTTGAGACTGCATGAGAGCCTTCATCATCTCATTAGTCTGCTTATCCCGCAGGGGATGGTTAATGTTAGGGGGTGGTCCAAAAGATGAAAGACCGAACCCCTATTGATTCTGAGGTGGGTAACGGAATTGGGTCATTTGGCCTTGAGGAGACCAGAACTGCTAAAGTTGCTGCTGAGGTGGTGCTTGGGGTTGCACCGGGACTTTTTGATCCCTCTAACCCAGAAGTGGGTTTTGGGCCCATCCTGAATTGTAGGTATTTGAGAACGGATCCCAATGCTGGTTAATCGCATTTACCTCAGCCTGATTACTATGGTATACATCTTTAACAATGGGAAACACAAGGCAAGCAATTACTAAATGTCCCGAACACTTACATAACACACACACTTCATCGACTCTCACCTCATTCACCTGATGGACTTGCTTAAGCTTCAAGTCCTCTAACTGTTTAGCCATCTTGTCCAATTGAGACTGGACATTGTGCTCTCGCACGCTTGAAGGAAAAATACCGGACCCAGTAGGTCCCTGTGCAGCCATGGCCCTATCACCGAGGTCGAAAGGTTTCCAACTTTAGTGTTTCTCGACCAACTCGTCTAGAAAGTCCCACACATCGTCCAAGGACTTATCTAGAAAATCCTCCTCTTTATAGAGGTACTCCATCTGTTGGGCCGTCGAAATATTCAAGCCCAAATAGAAAAATGACACCAACTGGTGTTTCACGAACCCATGATGAGGTAAGGACAACAATAAGTCCTTGAACCGCTCCCAGCACCTTAAAAATGACTCGCCCTCTTTCTGCTTATACGACTGAACTTGATGAGTCAGGTACTTTGATTTACTCTTCGAGAAATATTTCTTGTAAAATAAATCTCGGACAGCAGCCCACGTCATGAGAGACTGTGGCATTTGCATCTACAACCACTTATCCACACTATCTTTGAGTGAAACCGAGAAAAGTTTAAGACAAGCATTCTCCCACTGAGAAATGGTTGCAAGGATGTGCACCAACCCCTCGAAATAACGGACGTGCTCATACGGATCCTCATTCTCTTTCCCATAAAATAGGGGAAGAACATTGTGGGTTCCAGGTTTGACAGTGAAAGCATTGCGTATCTCCACCATCTCTCTTGGCAAAACAATTGGACCGAAAGGAGTGGTCTTCTCAGGATGCATGTGATCACGCATTGACATCGGTGGCTCGATTATTAAATTAACGAAAAGACTACCGATATCAAACGACTTACTGCTAAAAGACTCCTCCTCCAAAGTTACTCTCGGAACTCTTTCAATGGCTACGAGATGTCTGGTATTGTCTCGATAGTACGTAGGCTTTAGAGGTGATTCCTTTCCTACGATGGAGGATGGCTTACCTCTACCTATGTTGACTCGAAACAACCAAAGAAACTAAAAAGAAAAACAAAATCAAAATAACTACCCAAATTCTTAACACACGTTACCATCCCTGGCAATGGCGCCAAAAATTATTGACGATTTCCTAGTCCTAAAATAATGGGTTGCCCCAAGCGTAGGGCGGAGACCGACGTAGCACAATATCCGGTAAGTTCGGAGTCGAATCCACAAAGACGATGATGTGTGCTGACTAAAAACTTGGGTTGTTATAATTTAAATGAGCTCTTAGGTAGTCACCCCTTTTAGTTTTGATTGAGAGATTGACTAAAATAAAGAAATTTGTTTGTTTTTTTTTAAATAATTAAAAAGAGGTATGGTTGTAGGATTCTTAGCACTCATAACCAGTCTGAATTTACCTGCTTCATTTGATGTTCTTAAAACATTCAATTTTAGATTGAAAAAGATACCCTGCAAGATGTGAGACCCTATGGTCGCCGTATACCCATGCGCAGCGGAGAATCAGTTTTGAAGCCCCATTCTCCCGTTCACATGGGCTCCGAAAATGCCCGGATTCGTCTACAGGAAGTATTTTTCCAATCTTAAATCATTTTTCATTGTTTGAAATTAGGAACAGTGTCCGAATTGATCACGGCGTGCTAATCACCCCGCAACCCTACCGATACGACTACTCACTCATTAATAAACGAGAAGCAAAAGAAACCCTAACTTGCATCATGCTTGGAATGAAAATTAAACAAAAGATTAAAACTAAAATAAGATCCACAAGCAACTTTAATTAAGAACGAAGCGTAGTACGAGTTACCGGAAGATGTGTTCTTGAACAAAACTTGAAAACTTCAAAAGAAAGAGCTCTGCAAAGTAAAGAACGTAAAAAGAAAGCTGCTACGTAATGTTCGAACCCTAAAAATAAAGTTCAGGGAGGTATTTGTATTAATCCCCCAAAAGTCGTAAATTGGAAATCACCAATTTAATTCCAACTACCGTTCTAGAATTGGAAAATACCAATTTAATTCCAACTCCGCTGTTACTGTCGAGTTCCGTGCGAAGTTCCATTGTTCCATCGGTAGCGCCACAGCTATGTGCTGTAGCCTTATGCGTTTCTCTGCCGGTGGCACTCCGTATCTAGTGCTATCTGTAGGGATACAACCCTGTGCTGTAGCCCTACCGCCATACGTTAAGGGGTTTTTTTACGGCCTTGCATGAAATATTGACACCCGACGCCTCACACCTCCGTTACGACTTCCCACGATGATGTCCAACACGGCCTCAGAGACTCGCAATCCAAACTTGGCGCAAAAACCGCCTTTTTTTCTTGCGAAATTAGCAAAAACATAAAACAAGACAAAATACGGCATCTAGCAGAAAATGAGATAAAAAGCGCCTCTAACACTCTAATTCATCCTACTCAGGCGCTCATATCCATGATATCATGCGCCTATCAGCAGCCTCATTACCCTATACCTCCCTTCCCAACATGGCGGAGGAACAATGTATCAAACCAAGCTAAAGGATGGGTTGCTCATTATACAACACGAATTAGTTTGTGGGAAAAAATAATGGATACAAGGCCAAGCGGGGCAGGAGCAGAATTTGGTGGAAACATTTATTAGAAATTAGATTTTCATGTATTTTCACTCTTCGACGAAATTAGTATAAGTTATGTTTTAATTATTTATTTATTAATTAAAATTAGTACAAGTTATGTTTTAATTAATCATTTATTAATTAAAATTATAGTAAGAAGTCTTTTAAAAGTAAAATAAAAAACTAACTAAAATAGTAATTAAAGTCTTTTAAAAGTAAAACAAAAAAAAACTAAAAAAGTAATTAAAGTCTTTTAAAAGTAAAACAAAAAAAATTAGTAAAAGTAAAAAAATAAAACAATAATTAAAGTCTTTTAAAAGTAAAATAAAAAAAAACTAGTATATAAAAAATAAAAAATAAAAAAACCTAAACGGGGGGGGGGGGGGTGTGTGTTTTGTCTCAGGGCGGTGTGAAAAGAGGGTCTTAACTATGCCTTGGCGTTTTGGCCTTTTCTATAATTTTTTTGTGCTTTCTTGATTCAATGGCAATTAAATGCAGTCCCTGGGGCCAAGAGTGAGAATCAATGTGAGACAATGACGTAAATCTCTCATCTTTGAAGGGCCTTTTTGTCTTTTCATTGAATGTTCTGTGTCATGCCGCTGTCCTATGCGGCCCTAATTGGTTTGGGTTTTGAGAGAGGTTTTTGAGAGTAATGAGTGGAGATAGATAGATAGATAGAGAAAATTTATTGGAGACCTTGACCAGGGGTTTTGAGACCCCAACACAAACAAAGCCACTCCGCTCTCAATTCTCGCTCTGCATTCGTGCTCACAATCTTTACGATTTGAATAGTTTGAGAAGTTTTTAAAAGTCGCTTCTAAGCTCGCGCGCATGTGCATGCTAATTATATGACTTAGGTCCCGTAACTCTAGGCCAAAGGATGAAAGGAGCCTTTATTGATGATCTCTGACTCTCTGTACTACTAGGTCCTTTCTTTTTTTTCGATATCATCTTATATATATATATATATATATATATATATATATATATATATATCAAAACATGAATAAGTGTGGGCAGCAATGCCCTTGGAAATTTTTGGATTTCCAAGCGCGAGGGCCCGGAATCGAGGGAGCGCGAGTGCGGACGGCAAGCGCTCAAAAATACAGAGTCATCACTCGGGTTTTGAAGGTTCGACACCCAAGGAACCTTATTTTGAAGCACTTGCCGCGCTGTTTGATTTGAAAAAGTGATGGAACCAGTCCATCATAACCACATATGGGTTCGGGAGCTAGGTTACGAGAGGGAAAGGATTTTAAGGCATCCCTCTTGCCCAATCCGGAGACCGGTCTCTACTTAAGCATTTTATGAAAATATTTGTGATTCTTCTTTATTAATCGATTTTTAGCCAATTAGAGTGGGAAAACAATTAATCGGGGATTAAAACTGTAACACTTTCGCAAGATGTAATAAAAAGTAGCATGGATGGATGATATACTAGAAAATAAATGAGATAAAATTCAACACTGTGGCTAGACATCAAAATAGTGCGTTGATATGAATTAGGAACGAGCAACAGCCGACTTGCATGCATGGACCTGCAAGCATGCAAACCAACCGTCACACAACAAACTCATACCATCGTGCGATGGTCCATATCCTTCCAACAGGTTCAATTTTACTTGCCTTTGGGCTCTGGAAGGACCAGTGCACACCCAGGTTCAAACCAAGCAGTTTATATGTACTGAAAGTAAATAATTATTACTAACAGGATGAATAGGAATAAAATGCAACCCCTAAACAATGGAAGTATTAAAGCAAAGGCCAAGGGCCTAGTTGCCCATGCAAGGACAATTCCTGGAAATAAGCGAACGATCGCGCGATGGAGTGAAACTCTCGCGAATTACTCCTGACTGGACTTTCAAGAATTGCTTTGCATGCCTGGGCTCTGAAACATACTCAGAAGCTACCCAGGGGCATTCAAAGGTGAGCAAGTAAGTAAACTAAGCTAACCTACATATTTTAACATGCATGACAGTGGGTTAATCCTAACAACACTTCACAGTAACTTTGTAATATTTATGAAAGCAGAAAATGACTAGCCTCCCATCCCCACGAGAACTGTCTCGCGCAGACCAGAAGCGTCGCGTGAGTAACTGAGTCCATCGCGCGTGGGAGAGCCAATGGACAGTTCTTGTAACTCTGCTGACTTTAGGACCAGAATTGGTATTGATTACCAGCCTTGGCCCTGCCAACCCCCCCTCAGGGATCAAAACAGTAAATAGTAAAAGGAATTATACCTTTGCTTGAGTGTTTTGAAAATGGATTGAACAAAGTGATGGTGCTTGGAAAATGAGTGTATGGAAGTGGCTTGAGTGATGAGATATGAAGGGTGTTAGAGATTGTGTAGCCTTCTTTTGCTTGAAAAATTGGTAACCTTTGTCTTGAAAGCCAATGGGGGTACTTATAGAACAAGAGAATGGAGTAAGTTGGGCGGAGGGCATGGCCTAACAACCAGCCAACAAGGCTGGCCAACTTTCCTTGGTGGGAAAAGAAGCCAACAAGGTGATAGAGTGGTTGTGAGGGTGGTGCAACCCATGCACCTACAGAACACTGTTTAGTCGACGAAAACGGGATTCCTCAGGACAGCAGTCCCCTGATCATCACAAAATCCAGCTGGAAAAAGGTGAAAACGACAGGCGTTGACCATCGCGCGACGTTAGTACCAACCCACGCGACGGTCAACAGTCAAGATTTTGACTTTGACCAACACCTGGCAGGTACAGCATCGCGCGAAGGATCCAATGGACCGCGCGATGGTCAACCCTTGAGGTCAGAGTTTTGACTTAGGGTTTTGGGGTTTAGAATGGGTTCCACTTACTCCAAGCCCAAGCCATTACACTCTCAAAACTGTTTTTGACCTGATTCATCATCGGGGAAACAAGAAACTGAAAAACGAAGTAAAACAATTGGGAAACCAGATTGTGGTGTCTACAATAAGTATAAAAAAAATTTACACCAAATTCTAATAACAGCAAAAAAACAAAAGAAAAAACCGCTCAGCTTTGATGTCGGATTCAACACTCCGCTCGTGAAGATGGGTTGAGGTTCGCTACTGGATCACATTCCCGCCATAGTATCACCACCAGATCCGCATCTTGACGCTTCTTTGTCGCCGTTAGAGAGCTCAGAACACGTCGCCTGGTCGATTCAAGAACCAAGATTTGGGCCCTTTCTTATTACAATTATTGGAATTATAGCAGTTCACGATTCGAAGTCAAGTCAAGTAAAAAAGCATCCGCGGTTTTGATGTCTTGGTTATAAACCGACACTCCTTATAAAAAGTTGATTTGTCTTTATTTTTCTGAATTCGCATCCGCGAGAAAGTGACTTGATGGAAACTCGGAATGCAAAATCTTACATACGGCCCACGCTGCAGGAGTTGTAGAGCGATCGACCTGGTCGTTCATTTTGATGTCGATTGCTAGAATTTAATCTGAGTTCCTATTGATACGAGCTATTCATTGTCTGGATTTAAATTTGAACCATTTATCGCCGAAATATAGATGGCCGGACAGCCGCCCTACAGTCTCTGCAGTGCGGGTCTCGGTCCTGGAAACTCACCCTTGCTAAATTAAAATAGCAACCATCTCAATGAATATATAGTTGAATACAGCTTTGAGCTTTCCATTCCGGGCGGCTTTAATAACCATGGTTTTAGGGGTTTAAGTGAACCTCCTGGATTCAAAAAATACACCCCTTAAGTTCCGCTCAGTTTTCAGAAATGTTGTGTGAAAAAAAGGTTTTCAGAAAAAATAAAGTGAGGTGAAGTAAAATAAAGGAAAATGATTTTTATTTTCTTGTGTGTTATCCAGAAATCTTACAGTAAAACAAGAATTTCTTCATTTTTGCAAGATCTATTTTGTAAGAAAGTATTTTTCAGTGAAAAAGTTAAAGTTATGAATCTTATAACTTTCCTGATAACTTAACATAAAAAATTATAGGAAAGTTGATTTTTTGGTTCTTTCCGTGCCGGGGCCTAAGGAGGATGCATGGTCTTCTGAAGTCTTTGGCTTTGGTACAAAGTGATAAATAGGACAGGCAATTGCATGGAAACCACTAAACCAGTGGTCCAAAATCATACATAAAGCACACCGTCTAGCTGTGGAAGGCCCCCCCGGCCCCCCGCCCACCTTAAATATTGGGGTCCCCTCTAACTCGTATATGTATGATTGCTTTGAGTTTGTATATATGGTTTTGTTTGAGAACGCCGATATGATCCATTAATGAGTACTCAAATGTATCCAAAAGCAATGAGGTCTCCTGTTCCACTTGTAATATTCTTCATACTGATATGCTTTGATTTTCAATGTTTGTCAGAAAACTCATCTCTAAAGCCTCTAAAACTTGGATTTGAATTAATTTCGTGCTTGATTGGGAATAAATATTTTCAAGCCTATAAGTTGTAATTTGTTTTCAGAAAAGTAAACTACCGAATAAGAAAACAAAAAACATAACGAGAAATGAAGGAAAGAAAAAAGGCGGAAAAAGAAGCGGCAACAAATGACGCAGATGGTTTACCCAAAAAAAAACAAATGACGCAGATGTCCATCGTCCAGCCAAGAAGGATCGATTGCCAGGTGGGTCTTTTAGTTCCAAACCGCATTGAACCTACTTTTAATCCGTCTAAATCCATATAAATATGGGTTTATATGGGTTTAACCCATATCAATCCATTATGTAATATGAACAGGTTGGATTGAGTTATAAATGGGCGGATTGGGCAAGTTAAAAATATGGGTTGTGATTGTCACCTCTAAGTCTCCGCTCATAAAGATGGGTTGAGGATCATCACTGAATCACGTTCCCGCTACTGTATCACCAATAGATCTGCATCTTGATGCCTTCTCCATCGCCGTTAGAGCGCTCAGGAACACGTCGCCCGGTTGATTCAAGAACCAAGATTTTGGCCCTTTCTTAGAGCATGTACACCAGATAATGTATAATACATTTTTAGTTATTTTAGCTAAGAAAAACAAAAAAAAAAACCGGCTGCAGCGGCTTCGGGAAAAAGGCAGCTACTTTCCATTCTTGAACAATGGTCTGGTGCATCTGCCGAAGGTGGTACAGCTACTGTTCACCAGCTATGCTTTAAAAAATTAGTTTATTTCACCTCTTCTCTCACTCAAATTACTATTCGTCTTCTCTCATTCACTCGTTCTCTCTCAAAGTAATAATATTTTAATAAAGAATAAATTAAATAAATAGTGTTAATGTAGTATTAAAAGAAATGTGATTAGGTAAAATAAAAAATGTATACTGTTTACATACAAATTTTTTTGCTTAATTACAGATGAACTTGCTCTTATTATGTAAGAGAAGACAATCACTGTTTTGGTTCACAGTTTTAAGATGAAAATTTAAAGTTAAAATGTAAAAATATGTGATTAGATGCGAAAAGAGGAGTGAGAGATGAATGGGTCCCTTGACTTTCTCAAAAGGAGAAAAAAGCCTGTTCAGATTTAATTTTGACCGGGAATAACCTAGTGGTGGGTCCTAAAAATGCAAGGGGACCATCTCTCTCTCCCGAAATGATATTTGGTTCCAACCAATATCATCACGCAATTGTACCAACGGGGTCGTCCGGCCCACTCCGGCTACCGAACGATCGATCTGAGCAGTCCAAAAATTTTAAAAAAATTAATGATGGGGATCATCAGAGAAGCAATAGCATCCAATATGTGTAAGGGCTCAATCTGAACACCCCATTTTCGTTATGTACGACAATGAGGTGTTGAAATCAAGTACCTTACATGCATCGGATGCTGTCAATTCTAGCGTAGACCCCCTTGTTATTTTTTTTTTAAATTTTTGAACGATTTGGATCGATTGTCTGGTGGCCGGAGTAGGCCTTTTAGTACAATTTCAGGATGGTACCCATCGTATAAAAAAAAAAAGATGGTACCCATCGGTACCATTAGTGGGACTCCTCTTTCACTCTCGAGAATCGAACTGCTGGATTCAGATGTCTGTTCTGAACCGACTTTTTTTTCCTTTTGAGAGATGTTTGTCGTACATACTTTTTGGTCTTTCAAATACTTTGCATTTAAAAAAAAATAACTTTATGAAATAAAAATTAAAAAAGGGAAACCAAACACAGTGAATAGCATGTGCTTACAATTATTAGAATTATAGCGGTTGATGATTCGAAGTTAAGAGCATCCGTATCACCTTTTTTAAATTTTGAACAAAATTACATCTTAAAATATTACTTTTTTATTTTAGCTATTCACTTTTAAAATGTCTACAGCATTAGGTTCTATATATTAAAGTTATTCCATTAAAAATATTTTTTATTTATTTTTTTTATTCAATGAATGTAAAAGCAATACCGTGTGAACAGTAAAACAACCCATCAATTGACAGCAAAAGCCAAAAGCAAAGGTAGTGTTCAGTTGTCAATTTAGTTTAGTTTTTGTTTTGTTTTTCAATCATTATCCTACTTCTTTCTCTAATCATTAATTTATTTTTTCAATTATTACTTTCTCATTTCTCTCTGTCTCTCTCCAATCATTATCTACTCTCCAATTATTATCCTATTTCTCTCTTCACCCACTGTCAAAACTAAACTAAACTAAACTAAACTATCAACCAAATAAAGCGAAAGCTGTCTTTGTGAAAATAGTAAAATACCATGTGAACAGTGGCTTGTGATAGGAAACGAGCAACTGTTGCAATTCTAAAATACAGGGATGATTGAGCGAGGCCGATGCACATAATTTTCCAGAATTCAAGTCGCTCGTTTAGCTTAGAAGGACAAGTAGAGATGCTAGTGTGGATGCTCTAAGACTCCGTTCCGAAACGAGTTTTAAGTGCTTATTTTTTAAAAAGACAATTTTAAGCTCAAAAATAATGGGCTTAATGAAATCTAAAAATATGCAATATTGATAGTGTTTGAAAAAAACTCGATGAGATCTTTTATACAGTGCAAAAAAAAAAATCAAAAAATTAATTTTCATTTATATTATTTTTAAATTTGAAAACGTGAAAATAAGTACTTATTTTTTAAGAAGATATTTTGGAACGGGCTCTAAGTCAAGTAAAAAAGCATCCACAATTTTGATGTTTAAACCGACACTCCTCATAAAGTTGATTTGTCTTTATTTTTCTGAATTCGCATCCACGAGAAAGTGACTTTATGGAAACTCGGAATAGAAAATCCTACAGTATGGCGCACACTGCCGGAGCTGTAGAGTGGTCAATTTGGCCGTTCATTTTTTATGTCAACTGCTTGAATTTAATTCGAGCTTCTATTGATACGAGCCATTCATTTTTTGAATGTAAATCTAAACCGTTTATCGTCGAAATAAATGGCCGGACCGCCGCCCTATAGCCTTTGCAATGCGGGTCGATCTTGGTCCTGGAAACTCACCCTCGCTAAATTAAAATACCAACCATCTCAATGAATAGTTGAATACAGCTTTGAGCTTTCCATTCCGGTGCGGCTTTACCATGGTTTTAGGGGTTTAAGCAAACCTCCTGCGTTCAAAAAATACACCCCCTAAGTTCTGCTCAGTTCTCAGAAATGTTGTGCGAAAAAAAGATTTTCAGAATAAGTAAAGTGAGGTGAAAGTAAAGTAAATGAAAATGATTTTTATTTTCTTATGTGTTAACCAGAAATCTTGCAGGAAAATAAGAATTCTTTCATTTTGGCAACACCTATTTTGCAAGAAAGTGTTTTCCAAGGGAAAAGATGAAGTTACTGACCTTACAACTTTCCAAGTATGTGAACACAGAAAATTGTAGAAAAGTTGCTGAATAGATCTATCAAAGTCTTTGGGGTGGTCTTAAAGTATTTGGCTTTGCCCCCCGCCCACGTCGCTGTAACTCGTATGTGTATGATTGCTTTGAGTTTGTATATATGGTTTTGTTTGAGAACGCCGATATGATCCATTAATGAGTACTCAAATGTATCCAAAAGCAATGAGGTCTCCTGTTCCACTTGTAATATTGTTCATACTGATATGCTTCGGAGCAGGTGGAACACAGGGACAAACTAGACGTATCCCCGCCGATGAAAGTAAGGTTTTTTCATTTTTTCTGTTTCTACTTAATTCTAGTTTTTCATCTCTCAAATATAGGAGAAGAGGTTCAGCACGAGATGAGATGATGAGAGTCGTATGATTCTGTAGTTTATATGTGAAATGGTTTAATACATATGCTTCTAAGTTAGGGCCGTAAACGAGGCGAGGCGAGCTTTGCCGACCGAGCCTTAACGAGTCAAGCTTAGTCATTTACTAAACGAGTCTCTTTAATCGAGCCGAGCCTCCCTTAACGAGCGGAGAGCTCGACTCGTTTACCAAAGAAGCCGAAAACTAGAGCTCGTTTACTGAATGAGCCGAGCCGAACTCGCCAGGGCCGGCCCTGAGGTGGTGCTGGAGGTGCCGACGCTTTAGGCCTCTAGATTTTATGCAGGAAGGAGGCCTCGTTTTATATATGTTAAAGTTTCCGTATTCTAGCACAGATTGACTTTCGGCCTCAGTGGTTTGTGTAAAGTTATTATAAAACCAACTAATTTTTTACGATCACACCCAAATACACACCCTCTCACACATCTCTCTAAAACCAAAAGATCCAGGTTCAAGTCCTATGAGCTCTTTTGTTGGCAAACTATTTTTTCCCCTTATTTTTTTTATACGACTCTTGCCCTTCTTGTGTTATAAATTACTTATGCTTCGTAGATGTTACTTAAGACCAAGGTCACACCATAAATGTTTTGATAAATTTTTTTAATTTTAATTTTACTTTTAACTTCTAATGTCAAATTCACAAATTAAACCAATCGACAAAAATAAACCAAAATAATTTATTTTCACTCAACAAACTTTGATAAAAAAAAAATATTCAAAATATTCGTTAGACAAAACGTGTGTATGTGCGCTACTTCATCATGTTTGATTCATATTTTTTTAAAGGTGTAAAACTTTGTAAAAATTTATTTTAGTTAAATTAGGAAGCTAAAATATATAGTTTAATCTTTTTACTTCATATTAGCCACTTAAGTTGATTTTTTGAATTTTTTTTTTGTCGAAAGAACTAAGGCCTCGTTTTAAAATCCACTTTAGACCTCCAAAATACCAAGGCCGGGCCTGGAGTTCGCAAGCTGCTCGGTTCGTTTATAACCCTACTTTTACCACAAGATCGTGTGATGTTAGTTGTTTTTTCGGGATTGTTTACGGAATTATTAGGTTGAGTTGGGTGTATGCCCCTCTGTGTTATTTAGTGTATTGTATCTCTAGCTGTATTTCGATCCTTAGAACTTTTATATTAATGACAGCAATCTTCCAAAAAAAAAAAGTTTTCTACAAGCTGAACTCAATTTTATATAAGCCTATGCATGTTTGTCTAGTAGGAGTAATAGTTTATGCAATACTATTATATAGAGCTTTTTCCATGTCATGCCTCTTGTCTAAATACTCAAAAGGGCCATCATGATTCGGTTTCTACAGTGGCAGCTCTTCGTGATATAGCTCAACAATTGGGTAAAAAAGACTGGGATTTGAGTTTGAACGAATGTGATGAAAATGGAAATTGGCATACGCCGGTGAAGGACGACTTGTATAACAGTACTACTGTCAACTGCACCTGCCTTGTTGATGGATGTCACATCAGCGCCATGTACGGTTCCCTTCTAATTTCCATGTTCTTCAAAATTCATATTCGCATATTACTCACTGATACAATAGAATGCTTCATATATCAACTGTGTGGCAATTTTTGCTTTTATCAGTGAAAGTCACTAGTGTTCGGACACTACAATAGTTAGATTAACATATTGGTAGAGGAGTTGAACTACTAACCTCCATTCTCCTAGCACCTGAGTGCACACCTAATGCGGATGGTCCAAAGTTCTCTTGACGACACCCCAGAGCGACGTGGTTAACATTGCTGCATCACCTTTCTTCGTTAGCCACCAAAATGACAAGTTTCTAATTTTTAGTGCTAATTTGGCCTACCGTAGAGTACCTTTGGTCCGTTTATCTTGTATGTCTCCCTAAACTCATGTATGCAGCAATAGACTCATGTATGCAGCAATATGTTGTATTATGAAAAATGAAAATGCTAATAACAGTCCATTCAAATGGGCAGGAAAAGGATAAAAGAAAACTCTGTTTGTTTAAAGTGTATTAGAAGCTCTTCTTCTTCTTCTTTTTATTCTTCTTGCCTTATTCAATTATATCTACTCACATTGTGCTACAGTTATGCACTGAAAAAAACGGATTTCAGTCATAATTTTTTTACTTTCCCAAATAATCCCCAAAAGTTTGGCACTAAATTAACGAACGCGATTTTTTTTGAATATCGACGAAACAGAAAAGTCCAACATTAGAGCAGAGGGATAGAGTAGCACCTGGGGCAGGGCGCATGGTGGACATAAGAGAAGATAGCCTCCTTTTATGGAGGAGTCTCCTTTCATATGGGAGATGGGATTAGCCTTAGCGACAGCGTGCTGAGATCTCAGGGTTACAAGTAGTACGATTCACTCTTTTTAGGGGTCAGGTGACTTGCTTAAGGTTAGGTTTTGCTTTCTTGCAGAGACCTCTTTATCTTGGCATAGGTTTGTGAATTGGAGCCCTCGGGGTACCTCACGGATACAATCCAACACGACACTCTCTGGACATGTGTCAAAGTCAAACACACATAAATACATGTCAAAATTTTCTTGTTACATTTGTTTTACTAGGACATATTCATATTGTGGACGCGATTGTGAAGTGGAGCCCTTGGGATACCTAAGAAGCATGGACACGTCTACCGCCCTCACGTATCGGTGTCCAACACGTATCGGACACGCCACTCTCTGGATCATTTCCAACGTACACCTAATACATGTCAATTTTTCTTATTAAATTTGTTTTACTGGGACACATTGTGGAAACTCTAGGACAAGTAGGGACACTCTTGGGACACGTGAAGAACTCATTAAGAGATTAAAATGTAATGTTTAAAACTTGGTCCAAAGATCAAATTTTCAATTGGTGGTTAGTTCTTGAATACTAATTACCCTGTGACGCTTGATTTGTATATTCGGACTGATAATACTTTTTGTTGGTTTTATGTTCATTTGATAGAAATGATGTTTTTATCTATTATATAAACTCATAAGATACCTTTATGTTGTTTTTATCTGAAAAAGTGACGTATCCTCTTGTCCATATAGTATTGTATCGTATCAATGTCCCGTGTCTGTAACTGTGCGTCTTAGTGGCCTGGGGTACCATCATCCACCCTACTCACCAATCCACAAGTAGCTACTTATCTCACGTGGGGTAATATATAGGTTAAGATGTTAAGTGCATAACAAGGCCCCAACCATTGAGGAGGGGTGAAGCCTCTGTAGTGTTCGCAGCCTAGGCAGGCTATGATAGCATCAAAGGTGCCATTCTTGTGCTGAGTGATGGTGAGAGGAGGTACCGAGTGGGCAATCAGGAGAAGGTGAGGTGTCGAGAGAAGGTATTGAAAAAAGAAAATGACCAGATCTTCTGGACCAGGATGTTGTGGCTCGTCATTCAAGAATGGAGTTGCAGAACTGGCATTTACTCGTTTCAGCTGATCAAATTTTCGCTTCAAATGCCTAATGTTCAACTGGTCTATTCGAAATCCAAGGGGAAGTTGAAATGCACCCTACATGGTTGAAAATTAAGGACGTTCCTGACTGTCATGTCAAGAACTCGACATCGACCCTTGACTTTATATTACCTTTTTGGTGAATTATTAGGTGGAAAAATAAGGCGGATTCTAAATGAATTTCAAGCCTACATGAGACAGGCTGCTGGTTTAGAGGTGCTTACGACATTGAGCGGTTCTGAACATTTACATTGCTCTTGGTGTGAACTATGAAGTGATTAGTTGCGGTTTTTCCTATTACTTTTCCTGTTAATTATTGTTATTTTGTGCATCAGCATTTCTAAACTTTGGCACAGAGATTATTTTTATACTACAGAGTCTATGGATCTCTAATTAAAGACTGATTAACTGGATCTAATGCGTGTTTCTGTTTTTCTGCAACAGATATCTAAAAGGGCAGGATCTTCCTGGTGTCCTGCCGAAGTCAATAGCGAACTTATCCTACCTAACAATTCTGTGGGAATGATTCCAACTAGCTAATTTACATAATCTTTCACGTCTATTGATTTTTTACCTCGTTATGACGTTGAGAGTTCTGTCAATTGTTGCAGTGATCTCAATCGCAACTCTCTTAGTGGTTCTATTCCTCCTGAATGGACTTCTACCAAGTTGGAATTTTTGTGAGTCATGTATGCATTTCCTTTGTACAATAGCTGGTCAGTTGTAATACCGTCTGTTTCCTTACTAACCAGAGTGAAACTGCTGTAGGGGTTTGAGTGTGAACCGCTTATCAGGACCAATCCCAAAGTACTTGGGAAAGATTACCAGTCTCACCCATCTATACTCTCTCTCTCTCTCTCTCTCTCTCTCTCTCTATATATATATATATATATATACACACACACACACAGAGTCAGGATCCAGTAAGAGATCTCTTACAGGCCAAACCGTGCGGACCTCCCCTTTTCCTATCAAATTGCAGCGATCCGAGCAGCTCAATGTGTTCAGAACGTGATTTTAAGGGTATCCGCGAGAAATCACCACAAAAAAATGACCTGGGAGGGTTTCATCCGAGCAGTTTTTTATAAAAACGCTATAAATGCATTTTTATGCAAAACTGCTCAGATTAAGCCATTTCCTGTCTTTTTTTTTTTGGCGATTTCTCACTGGTACCTTTAAAATCATGTTCTAAACACATTGAGCGGCTCGGATTGTTGCAATTTGATTGGGAAAGGGGAGGTCAGGACGGTTTGGCCTTAAGGGATCCCTTACTAGATCCCTTATAGCCCCAATACATATTCACACACAATCCGGTTCTTATGAGGACCCCGCAACTTAAGTAAAATGCAGCATTTAAATGAAGGTTACCTTTGGGGGTAGCGACTTTGTGGGTGTAATGCCATAGGTTAGGTCTGCAACCAATAAACAATGTAGCATTTATGTTAGTGAAGGTAACAAAAAGTCAACACTTGTTGAAATCCTAGTTGTGATCTAATTCATCGCACCACATTTGAATACTAAAGACCACATCACCACACAACTATAGGAATCAATTTATAAGCTCCCACATATGTAATCGCAGTGCAACATGAATGTTTTTACTCAATTAGATAATTCTTTTTTGTTTTTCTTGCCTTCTTTTTCTTTCTTTTTTCCGCTTTCATTGGATGCTTCTCTATAATGAGTATTGTAGCCATCTTCTTTTTTTGTCTCTTCCAATTTCATGTCAAGTGGAGTGGTAGCTCCCCCTTTGCTCTAGACCTCTTGTAGATTTTCATGTTGTTTAGTACAAGGGTAGAACCATATATAGAAGTAGATTCTGTAGGATACCAACGTCAGTATATTGGAAGCTAATCATTTTAGTGAGCCACATGACAATCTAATATAATCCGTGAAAGAAACATAAAAGCACATAACTAAGTACATAGAAAACTTTGATATAAAAAAAAAATTAAATGGGAAAACAGTGCTAATATCATCAAGTACACGCAAGTGTATCACGGATTTATCATATCGAGAACCAGTAAATGGACAAAGCATAGACAATTAAACCTTATAAAGCATGTTGATTCTGGTTTAAGCATAGATACCATGAACTCATCCAACTCTTTGATGATAGGCCATGAAAATTGTATTAAAGTTTGGGGGAACCATCTTTGTATAAGTGTAAGATATATATTAGGAAAAAGCATAGAACAACAATAAAGAAAGAAGGAATATAAAACGAGATAACAAGGATCTGGAGCCTTGTTCTTACCTTAATTTTTTTTGGATCTGGATGCTCTTTCTCATGATCCCTGCGAGGACATGCTACATATTTGCTTAGAAGTTAAAACTTCAACACCTATCCATCCTCGTATAGGCAGTTCCCCTTCCATCGCCATCACATCTAATTCTTCTTAACCTTTTTTTTTTTTGTTGTGATTGGCAAAAAATGCTGTTCAGGGAAATCAAACGGGATAAATAATCATGCCATAACACTATTTACGTGCAAATAGATGATGGTTTAATCATCTTACCAGTAACGATATGAATTAGATATACCATTGTTACATTTTGATATGTTCACGTTTGGGCAGTCTAAACATTTCTTGTGAATCATGTCAGGGACCTAAGCTATAACAGGTTGGAAGGCAATGTACCAAATTTTGGGGCTGCCATGAAATGGATGTAAGCAATGACAATTAGTAATTTTTTTGATAAAAAGCAATGACATTACAATTAGGGGCACAACTTTGCCCCCAGGAGACAATTAGGGGCAAAGTTGTCCAAATTTCTTAGCCTCGAGTACTTTCTTGTAAATTTGTGTTCTGTTGTGCCACTAGAAATGTCCTAGCATGTTGAATATAAAATCCCTCCTTTATATGACGATACATCATTGAAATTACATGTTGGAATGTAATTAGAACTCACCTATAATGTCGCTTACGTTAACAGAACCTCACATATCACTCGTACTAGTGAGTGGGAGAAATTGTGGGGCACTTGCATGTAGTATTGATCACCAAATAATAAGCTTTGCCCATTGGTGAAGGTGATCAAGAATATCCACTGAAACTACATGTACGTTCTTTTTTCTTCGAAAATAAGACTGGATAAATTGGCTTCCTAGTATTCCGTCTTTTGGATCTTCCTGGTGTCCTACCGAAGTCAATAGCGAACTTATCCTACCTAACAATTCGGTGGGAATGATTCCAATTACCTAATTTACATAATCTTCCACGTCTGTTGATTTTTTACCTCGTCATTACGTTGAGAGTTCTGTCAATTGTTGCAGTGATCTCAATTGCAACTTTCTCAGTGGTTCTTTTCCTCCTGAATGGACTTCTACCAAGTTGGAATTATTGTGAGTTATATAGGCATTTCCTTTTTATAGTAGCTGGTCAGGTGTAATACTGTCCGTTTCCATAATAAACAGAGTGAAACTGCTGTAGGACTTTGAGTGAGAACCGCTTATCAGGGACAATCCCAAAGTACTTGGGAAGGATTACCAGTCTCAAAATTTTGTACGTACTCTCTCTCTCTCTCTCTCTCTCTCTCTCTCTCTAAAAGCACGCTATTATACATATATTGTGTGCGTGGTGCATGTGTGTATAAACTTCATAAAGTAGCAAAAAAGAAATGACATGTTGCATGGATAAAAATGTATTGTAATTTTGAAGGAAGTTGTTATTTTCAGGAGCTTAGAGAGCAACATGTTTGAAGGAGCTATCCCAGCAGAGCTAGGAAATCTTGTCAACCTACAACATTTGTCAGTTATCTTTTGGATATAATTCACATTTCTCTATCGAACTCTCGATTTCCAACCACCAAACTGTAAAGTTACTTTGGTTTTGACCCCCTGCGGGCTTTGCAGCAATCTTAATTCTAACAATCTCACCGGAGAGCTGCCAAAGGAATTATTAAACAAACTGATAAATTTGCGGGAAGTGTAAGTTCATTTATTGGCCATTAAATAATGTGCCCTATTCTTCAAGAGCTTGTCTTTTCTTTGTTTTTTACTCTTGGATTGATGCAGTAGGTTGAGCAGTAACAACTTCATAGGAAAGTTGCCCAGTTTCCAAAGTTGGGAACAACTTCAAATATTGTAAGTGTTCCTTCCTATTAAGCACACTCTTGGGAATGTTTCTGAAGTTGATCAATTTTAGTTAGTCTTCTCTATTGTCACTGCAGAGAGCTTGAAGCAAGTGGTTTTGAAGGGCCAATACCTCATAACATTTCTCTCTTGCGTAATTTAACTGAACTGTAAGTTCAGCCTTTTCGGGTCATATATACTTCTAGGAATAAATAATTTGATTAACTCAAAATTGAAGCCTTTAAACCAAGGAAAATATCTCTAAAAGCACGCTATTATTTATTGGATCTCTAAGCAGAAGGATTACGGACTTGAATGGAGGAGTGGCTTCAGATTTTCCACCGCTGCACAACATGACAAAAATGCAAAAGCTGTGAGTCATAACAATTGCACAAATGGTCTCAAGTATGCTACTCTTCAACTCACCATCAACATCACTTGCACGAATTGTTTTGTAGGATGCTGAGGAGTTGTAATATATCTGGTTCAATACCTAGCTATCTAGGAAATTTTTCGAATTTAACAGAACTGTAAGTCTTCTACTCACTCGTTTTTACTGGAAATCCCAATCCTGTCTAATAATTTTCGATTCCAGGGATGCCTGGGAATATTTAGATTCTAACTAAAATGACTCACGAACTTGGAAATCCAAAATAGATGTTACATGTCCTAACTGGTGGAACTAACTGAAAGAATCAAGTGCATGACTAACAAAAAATTTGAAAACAATTTGGCCCTAAATGTTGAAGTTCGTGAAACGAAGGTTACCTCTAGGGGTTCGAATATGTGGGTAGCAACTTTGTGAATTTGATGCCATAGGTTAGGTCTGTAACCAATAAACAATGTAGCATATAAAATAATGTAGCATTTATATGAGTGAATGGAACAAAAAGTCAACACTTGTTGAAATGCTAGTTGTGATCTCATTGGTAGCACCACATTTGAATCCTAAAGACCACATCACCACACAACTATAGGAATCAACTTATAAGCTCCCACATATGTATTCGTTGTGCAACATGAATGTTTTTCCTCAATTAGATAATTCTTTTTTTGTATTTCTTTCATTTTTTTTCTTTTTCCCGCTTTCATTGGATGCTTCTCTATAAGGAGTATTGTAGCCGTCTTCATTTTTTGTCTTTTCCAATTTCATGTCAAGTGGTAGCTCCCCCTTTCTTGTGGACCTCTAGTAGATTTTCATGTTGTTTAGTACAAGGGTAGAACCATATATAGAAGTGGATTTTGTAGGATACCAACGTCAATATATTGGAAGCTAATCACATTTTAGTGTGCCACGTGACAATCTAATATGATCCGTGTAAGACACATAAAAGCACATAACTAAGTAAATACAAAACTTTGATATAAAAATAATTAAATAGGAAAACAGTGTTAATATAATCAAGTACAAGCAAGTATCACGGGTTCATCATAACGAGAACCATTAAATGGACAAAGCATAGACAATTAAACCTTAGAAAGCATGTTGATTCTGGTTTAAGCATAGATGCCATGAACAAATCCAACTCTTTTATGACAGGCCATGAAAATTGAACTAAAGTTCGGGGGAACCATCCTTATATAAGTGTAAGATATTAGGAAAAAACATAGATTAAGAAAGAAGGAATATAAAAGCTATCTTCCTTGGTTCTAGTTTGGATAACAAGGAACTCGAGCCTTTGTTCTTACCTTTATTTTTTCAGATCTATATGCTCTTTCTCATGATCTGTGCAAGGAAATGCTACATATTTGCTTAGACCTTTAAATTTCAACACCTATTATAGGAACTGGTATAGGCAGTTCCCCTTCCATCGCCATCACATCTAGTTCTTCTTAACCTTTTTTCAAATTGGCAAAAAACACTCTTCTGGGAAATCAGTCGAGATAAATAATCAGGTCAAAACACTATATACGTGCAAGTAGATGATGTTTTAATCATCTAACCTGTAACTATATGAATTATATATACCAATGTTGCGACTTGCAACTACTTCATCCAATGCTTTTTACATTTCGATATGTTAATGTTTGGGTAGTCTAAACATTTCTTGTGACTCTTGTCAGGGATCTAACCTATAACAGGTTGGAAGGCAATATAACAAACCTTCAGGCTGCCAGCAAATTGCAATGGATGTAAGCAACGACAATTAGTATTTTTTTTTTTTTTTATAAAAAGCAATGACACAAAATTAGGGGCACAACTTTGCCCCCCATGACAATTAGGGGCAAAGTTGTCCAAATTTCTTAGCGTCGATTCCTTTCTCATAAATTTGTATTTTGTCGTGCCACTAGAACTCACGCATAATGTCGCTCACATTAACAGACCCTCTGATATCACTTCTACTAGGAGTGAGAGAAATTGTGGAGCACTTGCATGTAGTATTGATCACCAAACAGTAAGCTTTACCCATTGGTGAAGGTGATCAAGAACATCCGCTGTAATTACATGTACGTTCTTTTTTCTTCGAAAATGAGACTGGATAAATTGGCTTCCTACTATTCCAACAGAAAGGGCAAGTCTCTTCTTCAAACGTTCCATCACCAGATCATCCGGGTTAGAACATCAATCCTTCGGCCAAAGATCACCATGTACTGAAATGGCAGGATAGGAGGGTAAAACCAACTTGAAATGCAATGAGAGAAAAAATCAAGAAAAGAAAACTCTCGAGAAAAAACCTCAAAAAGAGGCACAAATTAAGTATTAAACTTGTTTGTCTCCCGACCAACATGCTTCCGATGCCTTGTGCACACCAAAAACCAGGGCACACTCTATTTCCTAATAGATTATTTACCTAGCATCCTTACAGTTTCACCAAAATCCCACTTCGTTCCCTTCATTTTGCATTCTGATCGTCAATCCTTAAACTACGAGTCAAGTTGAAATATCCTTTAACTACGAGTCAAGTTGAAAACTAACAGAGAGTTAACTCAGTGGGACCTCACCGAATGAAACTTATGTCCTTGTTCACCTTTTCATTCCATGTTCACTTTGTTAGATAGTAGCAACTCAATTTACTGTTTAACTCTGGAGACAATGTCGCTTATTGATTGATCAGATACCTAACAAGGAACTTTCTTACCGGGCCTATCCCAAGTTGGATCACTTCCAGACCAGCCACCTAGTATGTTATTCATCCTAAATTCTGTGTCCATATATGTTGGCTTAATCTTCTGATCTTTTCTTCGTAATTAGTTGGGTGATACTACAATAGCGGCATTTCCCAGTGCATATGCCTACATATCGAATCCCCATATTCATTTTTTTTTTTTCATCAAGCGTCACATGGTTTTATGCAGCCAAACAGATCTTTCCTATAATAACTTTTCCGAGGTCGTTGATTACGCAACTTCTTGTAATATGGATACCCTGTAAGTTATCCTCCTCTCCCCGAGAGTATCTGCATTTCATCTCTATAGTAATTTGTTCTTCTTTTTTCCTTACTTTCTTGTGTTTTTTACCCTGTCACATTAGTAACTTGTTCAGAAGCTTCTCCAATGGGACCAGCTCGTAAGTTTCTAACTCTCAGTGGAACTGCATTTCAGTGTCCTATTTTATTAGCACTAGTGATCTCTTCCCTTCCCTTCCCTTCTCTCTCTCCCCCTCTCTCCTTCCTCCTATTTATTCTCTCACTGTTTTGAATACTGTTGCTCCTTTTCTTTTCTTAATTTACGGGATGGACCCAGGGACTTTTCTAAGTGCTTGAAGGACGCTCCTTGTACAGAAAGTAAGTATATGTTGAAACTGTCTTTTTTATCTCCCGATGATGGACAAATCCATTGGGTACAAGTATTTCCCACCTTCCTGGTTCTGTGGTTGTGCTTCTTAGTTTGCCACTGAGCTAGCCCACTGGTTCATAACTCTATGCCATAGCTTGATTTTATGTACTTATTCAATCCCCCCTTGTTGATATGGAACTTTGTGGCAACTACTTCTGTTTGATCCTTCATGTTGTAAAGGACATTTAAGTACATGAAACATACTTTTAAGTGTATCTTTTTTCTCCCTCTTATATGACAGCGTTTTTCTTTGTTAAGGTCGGTATTCACTGCACATAAATTGTGGTGGAGAAAAAGTCAATATTGGAAAAACTACATATGAAGCTGATGAATTCCGAGGAGACGCAGCGAAATTTATGCACCGAGTTTCGTATTGGGGTTTTAGTAGCACCGGACGCATCTGGGACAACAAAACAACTGAGTACATAGCCAAAAATGTGTCTGTCCTCAACATGAATTACTCTCAATTGTACATAACAGCTCGCCTCTCTCCTCTCTCTCTCACTTATTATGGCCGTTGCTTAGCAAATGGGATCTATACTGTGACCCTTCATTTTGCTGAGATAATTTTCAGAGATACTAATACTGCATCCTATCAGAGTCTTGGAAGAAGACTGTTTGATATTTATATCCAGGTAGCTAATATTAGCATACGTGCGCTTTTGTACAAGTTACAACTGTATTATATTGGTTTAACTGCTTTGTTACGTACAGGATAAACTAGCTTGGAAGGATTTTGATATTGCAGCTGCTGCAGAAGGGGTTGACAAGGCAAAGATTTTAAACTTTAGAAACGTAGCTGTGACGAAACATACTGTAGAGATTTGCTTTTATTGGGCTGGAAAAGGGACAAGGTCTATTCCTAGGAGAGGAACTTATGGCCCTCTTATATCAGCTATTTCTGTTGTATCTAGTAAGTCATCTTCTGTTTAGGCTTTCTGTATTTGTTAGTCAATCATGAAGTATTGTGCCGCCCACCTCATTATCTTTATGCCCTCTAGCACTCTTTTGCTCAATACATTAATACCATGGTAAATTCTTGGCCAAAATCTTAAAGCTTTTAGAACAACTAGTGATCATCATGGTACCAAGGGAGGTCATGGACACTCCCAAAGTGTCCATTACACTAAGATAGAAAAAGTTTAACTCAAATGGGATAGCTAATTGGGTTCCCCAAGCCATGCATGAGAACAATTTATCGAAAAAGGGGACCCACAGAGAGAGAGAGAGAGAGAGAGAGAGTCCAGTAGTGGCGTCAATGTTTATACCAGATCTCGAATCCCAACCTTCTCTTCAAGAACAGGTTCTTCCATTTCAAGAACTGTTTAGGGATCGACTTCTGCACTAGTTTTGATCCATTCGGTCACTCTTTTAATTGATTTCATTTTCTGTGCATTCGGTTGAAGAAGCACAAAGGAGTCAACAGGATGCAGAGGAGATGGACAGTGGGTTGTGATTTCTAGATCTATTCTGGACCATGGTGGAGTCGGGCAGAGGGTTTTGTTGTTTGGGAGGATATTGTTGGGGAAGATAATGGAGAAGGGTAGTGTGGTCATCTTACACCAAAATCTATCTTTATTTTAATTTTTTTTCTTTCCCACTCTCAAAATAGGCGTGTGTTTTACACCTTCTATTAGTTTGGAAGGAAAATATAACGATAGCACTTTAGTCCAAAACTATAGGGAGGTCAACTGGTCATTAGGAAAACACAGGGGTCATCTACCAAAGTGACGAACCCAGGAAAGTAAACTTTGCTCTTAAGACTAAATAGATTCTATTTTTCTAATTAATATAGTTTGGTACTATGCTTGTAACTTTTTACATAGACTTCTTGGCCACCTTGACAGCCAAATCCGGGCTTCGTACGTCCTTGATCACGTATCGGATTGGACAACAGATCACAATAAGTTTCTCTACCAATCCAATAAGTACATGATTTCATTGCTTTTGGCCATAGTTTAAGAACATATGTAACAAATTTACCCCTTTCACTAATAGGTTAATGCCTTAACCTTTTATTTTTGTTCTATTATTTACTAGACTTCCGGATGCTTGATGCAATGAAGTCGTAAACTTATTCCTGACTCTTGATTATTCTCTTACTAGTTAATGTCTTCGAGCTGTCAAACAAATTCTTGTTTGAAGTATTTGATCATTGTAGCTATGGACAAAAACTGTGGAATAGTCGCAATTTAAAATAATGTGTTTAGTGTAATAACATATATCAACCTAGCACAGTTGCTCACATAGGACCCCCTCTTGCGAGTGGATACACAAACATACTCAACTAAACATGTGCAGTGTCCACAAATTAACACCGAAGAGATCTGCACAACAATTGGAACAAAGTCAAAAAACAGAGATAGCGAGTGTGGACAGATGCCTCCATGAACCAGAGCTTAATACCACTTGAGAACACTAATCATCTTAAAAGCTTAAACTCATAGGAAATGGGCCTACAATGTATATCAAGCTAATGCATTTCTCTTTCCTTTTTTTTAAATATTTTGTAGATTTCAAGCCTCCTTCCAATCAGAGAAAGAAGATACTCACCATAACTGGAGCTGTAGCTTCTGCATTATGCCTCACATTGGCAATTCTCTTCATAGTTTGGTGGAAAACTCGTCCTCCAAGCAGTAGTTCAAGAGAACACGGTGGCTTATTACTTTCTCGATGAATAATGTTTTTATTTTGAATTGCTACCGTGAAGTATCTGTATGTGTGCGCGTAAATATATTTCATCTGTTGCAGACTTGCAGGATATAGGAATGACATATAAAACCATAAGGTCGATGTTCTAGTTTTTTATCAACATGTTGATCCTCATACAGGAAACCAGAAGTTACTAGTTAGAGGCTACAACTATTGCCAAATTAATCCTAAAATGGCATGATCTTGTTCGACAGATAATCTCTCTCCAATTCTGACGATATCTAGGGCAACAAAAGACAATACTGAACCTTATGTCAAGTTGGTATTGTTTGCAGCTGTTGGAAGATTAGAACAACATATTTTCACTTGTTCAATCTTTTCTGCAACCAAACTGAGCAGCACTATTTTTCTCTTTGCATTTTGGGTCTTGTTCTTTACATTTGTCAGATTTCTAGAATATCACCAATGCTCCGACCTGAGCTATGCAACAACGAGATCCACCTTTTGTGGAAAATCAAATTTAATGCATTGATGATGTAGTTAAATAACTCGACTTCTTTTTTCTGCAGATCTAAGAGGATTGGATTTGCAAACTGGTTTATTTACCTACAGACAAATTAAAGCTGCAACTAATGACTTTGATATCGACAACAAAATTGGGGAAGGTGGTTTTGGATCTGTCTATAAGGTACATCTCAATCAATCAATTTTTTTTCCTTGTTACTCTTAGTTTTTTATTCAATTTCTATGGTGCTGTAGAATGCATCGACATGTCAATCCCATGTTGGAGGTTACTAAAATCATGTGCTATTTTTCAATGCAGGGTATATTATTAGATGGTAGTGTTATTGCAGTTAAGCAACTTTCTTCCAAATCAAAGCAAGGAAATCGTGAATTTGTTAACGAGATTGGCATGATCTCTGGTTTACAGCATCCTAACCTAGTAAGATTGTATGGATGTTGTGTTGAAAGGAATCAGCTTCTGCTGGTGTATGAATACATGGAAAATAACAGTCTTGCCCGGGCTTTGTTTGGTAATTTAATGTGTTCAGTCAATTGCGTGCATTCTAAAAGCTAAAATTTGGATTAGTATGCAAACATTCTTACCTCAATTGCCATTTATTAATAAGCTCAATATTCTTTTTGCTTATTCCTTTGTCAAGGGGAATGCACGTTGAATTTGGACTGGCCTACCAGGCTAAGGATTTGTATTGGCATAGCAAGAGGTTTGGCATTTCTTCACGAGGAATCAAGACTGAAAATTGTTCACAGGGACATCAAGGCTACCAATGTACTACTTGATGGGGACCTTAACCCTAAGATCTCTGACTTTGGTTTGGCTAAGCTTTCTGAAGATGACAATACCCATATTAGCACCAGGATTGCTGGAACAATGTAAGCTACCGATTTTCTCCTGTATGAATCCTATCACTGTGCCATGCTTAAGAACCAAGTAGTTTGTGTATCAAAAGACGCCACCTTGGAACAGGCTCTCATGCCATTACCTTATTCATTCTTCATTTTGCATCCGATGTTTGATGATGCCAAATTGTCATTAATGTTGGATTGGTGCCCCCAAAATGACCAAACAGGGCAACCACTGAATTTTGTTCTCATATACGAGTCTCATTAGTATTCTGTATTTCCATTTCGAATGAAAGGCAGGTCAAATATCTAGCTATCCAAAAACAATTAGTAGAAAGACAATTCCTTGGAGTTTAGTCAACTTGGAAAGTTCCTTGACTAATTCTTGATTGTGGAGGAGGGATGTGCTTTGCAGTTAGACTGTACGGCGTTATCGTAGTACATGTATACAATGGAACAAAATCAGAGCGCAGAACCCAAATTAAGAACAGGGTGGCTCATCATACTGGTATTCGACGTCAAACCTCCACTAGGCAACTACATTGATGCCTTTTCTTGGTTACAAGCCCATGCTAAGTGACCCGATTTCATTATGTGACTTTTTTGCTTCCGACAATTACAGTGTAGTGGTTTAGCTATGGTGAATTCCAACAAACAAGTCATCTCGATCACCTTGAAGAAAATTGCTCGAATGCTTGAACATTCTACGAAGCTCATGCTGTTAAATTAGACTTGAAATTATTAATTTTGTTGTGCAGAGGGTACATGGCACCGGAATATGCGTTGTGGGGTTATTTAACCAACAAAGCAGACGTTTACAGCTTTGGGGTTGTTGCACTGGAAATTGTTGCAGGGAGGGACAATATGAAATATCGTCCTAATGAAAATTATGTTTGCCTACTTGATTGGGTAAGTGTTTGGTTCCTCATTGAACTCGTTTTAACATTGTTTCTTGCTTTAGTACCTATACATTTCATCGTAATTGGCCAGCTTTGATCCAAATTTGCATGGATTTGTGCTACTTGGATTTGGTCTCGTAAGGGAGACTTGGGGTGACTGCGAGTGCTTTTTTTCAACAAGGCCCCAAAATTTTGGTTTGTTATTTCTATGGAATTACGTATATTAAGGATTATTGATCTTGCAATAAAACTGGAAATTTAGTATGACATATCTTGAAGTTAGTTAAGAGGCTCATTAAGTAAATTAATTGAGCTCAGTTCGTTAAAGGCTCGGCTGCTAACGAGCCGAGCTCGAGCTCAAGTTTTCAGCCCCATTTGGTAAAGGGGACGAGCTCGAACACTACTACAACGTACGTTGTCACTTTCTCATGTCAATCTCATTCTCGTATTTGTTTCAGGCACTTGTTTTACGACAAGAAGGATGTTTGATGGATCTGGTGGATCCCAAGCTGGGTTCTGATTTCAACAAGGAAGAGGCAATGAGAATGACTAAGGTGGCATTGGTATGCACTAATCCGTCTCCAGCACTTAGGCCTACCATGTCTGCTGTGGTAAGCATGCTTGAAGGTAAACTCGGGATTGAAGAACTAGTCACCGATCCGCGTATCTATGGCGATGACTTCCGGTTCATAGCCCTCAGAGACAAGTATGATGAGCTGCAGCACCAGACTTCAACCGAAGCTGAGACCCTGATGGATCACACGGTTACTAGTTCTTCCTCTACATCTGCCCAGGATCTTTATCCGAGGAATCTTTATTCTCTGTAACGCTGCCAGTACAAGGATGTATGAGAAGCAAAATATGGTAAGGTACTTAATAGCCTTTTCACTTGTACAAGCGATGTAAATCAAAACACGCGTATTCCTGTTTCCAATTCACGTTCTTAAAAGATCGGACTGGTTTTTCACTTGTTGGCTGTTAAACTTTTGTTTGTATATTTTCTAGTGAGTGCTTCTAGAGGTTCATCAAATAGTGCAATAACTGTGCTATGAAGTCTTCATCTTCATCTTTCTCTGATAAATTTGGTGCAAATAGTTTAATATCACCTTTTCCTGATGTTTTTCTGTCAAAAAACTTCCGAGTCACATGATGAGAGATGAAAACACGGTTAGAGCTAGGGTCAAAACATTTATATGCACTTTGAGTGAGTGAGTAACCGTGAAAAATACATGGACGAGATCACAGTTCAAGTTTATTTTTCGCGTAAGGACGAAGCCAAGGATAACACAAGCAACCAAAAATTCGTAGTTTAGAGTAATTGGGGGAGTCACCAAAGAGGGCGGCAAATGGAGACATGTTGGAAAGAATTGGTGTGGAAAGCCAATTTATGAGATAAACAGCAGTTTGAAATGCATGAGACCAAAAAGATAGCGGCATCAACGCTTAGCGCATGAGGGTCAAACCAATTTCAACAATATGTCGATGACGCCACTCGGCCGAGCCATTATGTTGTGGCGTATATGGTGGGGTGGTTAAGTGGGAAATACCAAGCGAGGCAAAAAAAGTGACAGAAGTTTTTCATACTCTCCGCCACCGTCGGAATAAACAAACGCAATTTATGTTTTAAAATAATTTTCAACAAGAGCTTTGAATCTGAGAAACAAAGTAAACATCTCAGATTTATATTGGAGGGGATAAAACCATGTTTGCTTTGTGAAATGATCAACAAAAATGACATAAAACTTAAAACCATCAATGGATTCAACTGGAGACGGACCCCAAACATCTATGTAAATGAGATCAAGAGGACCGCAACTCTTGAGAGATGAAACATTGAACGGTAGCCGGTGGCTTTTATTACATTGACATGAGTTACATGAACTAAAATTATTTGAATCAGATGACAATGGCAGAGAAAAGGTCTTGATAAGATGTTGAAAAGTTCGAGTGGAGGGATGTCCCAAACCTTTGTGCCAATCATGCAAGGCAGCCTTAACACCGATCATGGCAAACGGTTTTATTGGGGAGAAATGCACAGACTTCGGCCACTCATACACATCGTTTTTATTTGGGCCGCAAATAAGAGTCTCCCTTGTGCGCAAATCCTTCATAGAAAAATGAGATGGAAAAAATTCAGCAAAAGTTTGATTAGTTTTGCAAAATTGAGAAACAGAAATCAAATTTTTTTTCATGGAAGGAACGCACAAGACATTGGATAAGGAAAAAGGAAGGGATGAAGTGGGGAGCTTAGTGGAACCCGTGTGGGTGATATTCAAACTTGAACCATCACCAATGATAATATCATCAGGACCATCATATTCGGAATGGATAGACAAATTGCCGAGATCCGTAGTAACATGGTGGGAGGCAGCGGAGTCAATAAGCCAATTTTGGACTGAGGAGCGGTTAGTAGTAGTGCAGTTTACAATGGGATCCTGAGAGGAGAGCAACCGCGCACGGGGGCACCGTTTTGCGGTGTGACCTTGTTGATCACAAAGTTGACAAAACCCTTTGTAGCCTTGGCCTGGTGATTGGCCAGGGCGACAACTGTGATTGGGATTGGACCCATGATAATTACGGGCCAGAACATGTTGCTAGCGAGGTTGTTAACCATTGCGGTTTGGTAGGATTGCGATTGTTGGTAGGACTGCAAGACTGGGAAAAATTATTGGTGCGGTGAGTGGAGTGAGCACTGATCACCGGAGAGGCACTCGGGATTGCCTTTTGTTGAAGGAAAGTTTCATTGTCCACAAGTTTGTCGTGGAGTTCCTTAAAGGAAATGTCTGTGTCACCAGTACGAAGGGGCCCTGCAATGTCATTGAATTCCTCGCCAATGCCATTGAGAATGCAAAGGACAAGGTCATCGGCAAGAACAGGTCCGTCGATGAGAGCCAACTCATCGGAAATTGTTTTTATAGTTTGCAAGTACTCGCTTACTGGCTTTGAGTCACGAGGTTTGTAAAGACGATCCTTGAGACTCATTACACAACAGCGAGAGCGATTGGCATAAAGTTTGGAGAGTTTAGTCCAAGCTTCATGCGAGGTTGTGGCAGAAGCAAGCAAAGGAGTCACTTGTTCCGAAACAGAGGCAAGAATGGCGTGCAACAAGAGTTGATCCTGGCGCCGCCAAAATGTATAGGCGGGGTTGTGGGCTTGAAGTACTTTTTGTGGTGGGCATGAATGAGAGCCATCAACATAGCCCATAAGGTCATACCCGATGAGAAGGGCATTGAATTGCACATGCCAAGAGAGGTAGTTCGTCGGGGAGAGTTTAAGAGGAAGTTGGGCAGCGGCATTAATGGAGATCAAGACGGGGTTGGAAGCTATGGATGGAATGGAAACAACCGAGGTTGCTAGAGGGATATCTGAAGATATGCTACATTAGGACCGCGAGGGATACCATACGCACAAACTACGCAGTGATTTCAGAGAAAAAACTCTCTTTGATTATATATTCACACAATATACAATAAAGATGAAAAAACTCTCCGGGAACCACACGCCTGTTTCTCTTCGGGAGGCCACAAACTGCACCCCGCCCACCCCCCACGCTCGCCTCACCCTCTCCCTCACATTATGTCACACGCTAACCCTAATAGGATTTACAACTATATATAAGAGCATTCTCAATGGGGATGGATAGTTATTTTAGATGTAAAAAGTGGTTAAAAGTTAGTTGGATGTAAAATAGAACCCACCCCTTTCCAATGGTGAGATATAAAAAATGGATGGATAATTAACTAACTTACCCTCCTCCTTAATTTTTTCCAACTTTCTTAACCCTAATTCGAGTACTACTTCCGTTGAAAAATTAATAATTTTGGTATCTGGTAATCGAGGACCTAAAAAAAAATTATTCCGAAAAAAAAAATACTTTTGTCCCAATTAATCGGGTCTTGACTAACGCACAAGTAAGCATTACAAATTGCTTCATCTTGATCGGAGTTGAACGATTTTCCTCTCGCACCGCTTAGCCTTCAAACCTCGCCTTCAAATAAGGTTGAGAAAAACCCCAAGCGTAGGGCTAGGTCGTCGGTAGCATAATAAACCGGTAAGACCGAGATCGTACCATAGGGAATTCGAAGATAGCTTAATCGGATTGAAGGTTTTATAAGGTGGTTTGTGGCGGTTAAGTCGACCAACTTGGTTTTGCTTTGAAAGGTGGAAAGGCTAAAGCTACAGATTAGAAGAGAGCTTTATAAACTAAAAGAGGCAAGTCTAGGAATCGTCTAACCCTTGACTTAAGCCGTTACCGATTCTCGATTATAACTCAGGTGAGAGTCACGACCACGTGCTCACGCCCGGAGGATTTAACTTTAACAACTACGTTTATCGAAAGATGTGATTAAACGGAGGTAAACCAACTTGTTTTTAACATTTATCGAACACAAAAGAGGCCAGGAGCCCTCGGTAAGCTGCTTGCCAAGACCGATTGACTAAACATCTTACCAAGGAGTTAACACCCCTTGTTTAAACCAAAAATGCAAGTTAAGCTCTATTCCGAAAATCATGATTTTAAGCTCGAGGACTTGAGAACCAAGTAACCACCTAAGTACTCCAGAAAGATTACCCCGAGACTTAGCCTATCGACTACTCACACATAGCTAAAGCATAAAAGAAAGTATAAAACGAGACATGATTTTTAACCGATAAAAATGAAAATAAACTTGATATTATAAAGGATCTAAGTCGTACGAACAACTTTAATTAACGAGAAATTAACAAACGAGAACAAACTTCCTTGAGTTCTAAGGAAAATACACTTGAAAAAGCTTAAAGAGCTTTAATGGAGGAAACACTAAAGTTAATAATGTGCTAGCTATCAAAAGAGAGAGAGAGATGAAGCCCCTATTTATACACAATGGGTTTCTCTCTCATCAAATATCTAAGAAACATACTATCAAAGGCAAGTATTCTATAAATGGAAAGTCCAAAAAGTAACAAAATATCTGGCCAAAAGCTCCCCGTATCGATACAAATTATGCAAAGTATCAATACCACAACGTTATCCTGAATTGGCCATTTCCTACGTAACACACCCGTATCGATACGGTTTAAGGCCGTATCGATACGGAACAACCTGACTTCCCATTTAACCAACGCGTATCAATACAGAATATGGGCGTATCGATACGCAGAGCTTATCTTCAGAATTGAAAGCCAGCCTCCCTAGCTTGACACCCGACGCCTCAACGGCTTGCCCAACGCCTCATGCCTTCACTCTTGGGCCTTCCTGGCAGAAGTACCACTGGGCGCGGATACTTGAACTTTCTTGGGAATTAGGCTCGTGATCAAAATACGCTTTTAAGGGCATTTTACCTAAAACACTTAACAAACTACCTTACGAGTAAAATCACATAAAAACGACGATAATAAATAAAAACGCCACAAGCTAGGGAACTTTTAGCACCACGATCTTACAATCTTAGGTGCTAATCACGCACTACGACTTCCCTTTGCCATAATTGATACACTATTTTTTTTGGAAGGTGTTTGTGAAAAAGGGAGAAAAATTTTGTTGTGTAAAATTCAATTCAAAACACACATTTATAGGTAGAAAAAAAAATACCGTTGGTGTCATTTTGTGATCCATTGGCTAAGCCAACAGTCAGATCCTCATAATAAATAAATAAATAAAACCCCCAACGGTCGGATCAAAACAGACCCAACTTTACTCTTTCTTTGTTTTGTTTTTTTTCTCTTTCTCCCTCTCTATACGAACAGATGAGAAGAAAGATCCAGCCTTGAACCCAATTACTTTACTCTCTCTCTCTCTCTCTCTCCTTCTACAGATCACCATCACTGTCTCTATCTCTTCTCTGGTTCTACGACCAGGCTATCTCTCTCTCTCTAGTTCGTAGAACCCAGCCCCCCCCCCCCCCCCCTCTCTCTCTCTCTCTCTCTCTCTCTGAATCGAAGAGAAATCATAGCCGAAAGGGCACAGCAGCCGAGGGTTTCAGAAAGGCACATCCGACTGCATGCATCAGCACCGTCCATGGATCGTCAAGAATCGGGGTTGGAGACAGTGATCTCCGGATTCCAGCGAGTTCTATCAGATTCCGGCGTGTTCTTTCAATTTCCGATGAAATCCGGTAACCTCCGGCTGTCCAAAATTCTGGTAGAATCAGTTGGGTGATGACCTGTCAATTATAGTTGTAGTCAAATGGGGATGGATATATCCATCCCCTTTTCCATCTCAGCCATTTTACATCTCCGAAATTGCTATTTTACATCCCCATTGGAGCAAGTTTTTTTAACATCTGGGTTGTATTATAACTATAGCACCTGGTTTACATCCCCATTGGGGATGCTCTAAGGGACTCCAATGATAAATACGCTCAACACCCAACACTAAGGGTGTTACACAAAATAACCCACCACTATGGGTGGACCCCAACAATCACCCCCTCCACCCAGAGTGGGTAATCGTTGCATCCATCCAGTTTCTCTAGCAAAGCGCCTGTGTCACTCCAAGTCTAGCTGCCAGCACCCCCTCACTAAAGTACTCATGCCTGACTAAAAGTCCCCTTTCAAGACTAGATCTTCCGAGGCTAAACCCGCAGCGCTGTCCGGCTGCAATACCGACATCTCCGCAGATATTTAGCACCCCCTCAATAGAGTGCTCGCACCCTTTGACTGAAGTGCCCGCATCCTTACCAGGATGCAATCCGTGACTTCATCTCTCCTTCTCATGTGGCCGCATACCATGGAGAAAATTCAATCACAAAATCCACAAAGGAAGAGATCCCAGCGATGCATCGTCTGGTCTCCATCTCCATTCCTTTGTTCGGAGCTCCCGTGAATATCTCCCAAACAACCAGTTGCCTGCCTTTTTCAGACTATTCCACACACAATCTAATTCGGTAACCGACACTCCTGTACATCTCAGGTCATGACTCTTCGTACTCTAGTGTCCTTCCTGTGTGTCTCTACAATTGTTGCTTCTCTTGTTCACCATCACAGAAAACCAATACTGCTTGTCCCGTACCAAACATCAGCTCCGGTAAGACCCGCAAAAGACACTAATCCGAGCAATTGGATGTTTTTTTATTGGTTAGTCCAAGCAATTGTTACGAGTGTTGTTTAGAATCGCTAGATATCGTTGCATAAAAAAAAAAAAGAGCCATCAACCAGTTTGCGTTATCAGAAACAACCAGTTTGCATTACAGGAAAACTCTAAGGTCATCCACTGTGGTATAATCAAAAAAGGATAATCAAAAGTTGACACATCAGCTTTTGATTATTCACTTAAGAGATTGTTAAGCTTAACAATGTTGAGCTTCACAATGGTCACTTTTAATCCATAACCAAAATAAGGGACCCACTACAATTTCACTCTTTCTCTCTCCCCCTCCGTTTCCCGCCATTCACTTCCCTCCAAATAAGGTTTTTTTTTGGGCAAAAATATATCGATTCTCTCTTTTAATTTTGGGGAAAAATTAGTGACTTTCTTCCATCCTATTATGATTTTTTTTTTTGGGAAAAAAAATAGAAACGAAAAAGAAGAGTGAAATGCCTTAATCCGGCGACGATAAGTTGATTAATTGTAGATGATCGAGATATATGAGCTTCACTTTTGGAGGGAAAGAAAGAGAGATAGTTCGTGGATGAAGTGAAGAAGATATAGAGTAGGCGAAGAAGAGAAGAAGAAAATACCAGTTAAAACACATGTGTATATAAATTTTGGAACTCGCTAACTTATGTGATGTGGGGTCCATAAATTTTGATTATTAAAAAATGTTGCTAGTTTTGGTTATTCAAAATCTAAAATTTGATTATTTCTAAGCATGTTACTAAGTTTGATTATACCATTATATGCCATTTTTTGCATCAACATTATTAACTTTAAAAATAATTGGATTTTGATTATATCACTGTAGATGGCCTAATGCATTAGATAAAACATAACATTTCAAGGTTCAGGGCGTAATATCAGTTTCTGCATTATAGGAAAATGCAACTCATCAGTACAGATTCAAGATTCCAAAATAAGAGAATAGTTATTCACGGCTTCGCACAATCTTAGTCGTCCATTTCGACATTCTATGGTCTGGATTTTAAAAAAACCATTCGCTAGAATAGTTAACTATTCTAGCGAATGGTTTTTTTAAAATCTGAACCATCCAAAATACTTTTGGATGCGTGCGATTGAGCGCGGTAAACTTTATTTACGGGTTGCTAGGTAAAGAAGTTTTTATCTTCCAAAATCAAGTGCATTCCATTAAACATTTAAAATACAAAACAGAAGGGTGTAGGGCCCATCAAAAGACAAATTATTGCAATTGCTATGATTGTATTAATCTAATGGTCGTGGTTCCCCATCAAAAGACAAGGGTTTCTTTTTTTAGTACCCCTACTTTGACTGTAATACCCTTCTAGAGATTACACGTTTCCCATTCTCACTCTCTTTTTTGTGTTTTTTTTTTGCTGAGGACGAAAAGGTAACTCTGTTGTCGAAAAACATTCTTATGCCCCTTCTTTCTCTTTTCTTTTAAAGTCTCATTCTACTTTCTCAAATAAGTATTTAAATAATAAGAACCTATTTTTAAGTTTAAAAATAATAGAATTATGAAAATAATTTTTTAATTTTTTTGATAAGGTTTGATAGATCTCATCAAAATCTATCAAACAAAATTCATATTGCATATTTTTTTATTTCAATAAGCCTATTATTTTTTAGCTTGAAAATTGTTAATAAGTAGTATTTATTTTTTAAAGGGAATCCGGAACACACCCCTTCTCTTTCTTCCATTGTTGTTTTTCTGTACTATGGCCCCAATATTGTTGGTTTCCCCTTTGTTTGGGTTGTTGGATGGTGTAAACAACCAAATTGCTATTTTCTTTGAGGGAAAGTCTTCAATACACATCTATTTAAGGTATGTATCATATGTACCTATTATGTGGTTCATATTATGCCACCTCATAAAAAAATACTTGTAGGACCGGTCATTCATAACATTTTATTTCGTATCGTAACTTTTATACTAAAAATTTGTAACTTTTCATCGATATTCGTAACT
>CM033798.1:176181-301181 GCA_019656835.1 Rhododendron ovatum
TGCTAATACCATGGTAAATTGTTGGCCAAAATCTTAAGCTTTTAGAATGACTAGTGATCATCATGGTCAAGGGCAAGGTACATTGGTATACCAAGGGAGGCCATGGACACTCCCGAAGCTTCAATTACACTAAGATATGTAGAAGTAAAAAGTTTTCAAAGTGCAGTGCTGAATATTCACAAGAGGAAGAACATTTTGCTAGTATTTGGTTGTAAAATCTGTATTAAGACTAAATAGATTCTATACATGTTCTTTTCTAATTAGTATAGTTTGGTACTTTGGTTGTAACTTTTTACATAGACTTCTTGGCCACCTTGACAGCCAAATCCTGGCTTCGTCCTTGATCAGGTATCGGATTGGACAACAGATCACGATAAGTTTCTCTGCCAATCCGATAAGTACATGATTTCCTTGCTTTTGGCCATAGGTTAAGAACCTATATAACAAATTTACCCCTTTCACTAACAGGTTAATGCCTTAACCTTTTATTTTTGTTCTATTATTTACTAGACTTTCGGATGCTTGATGCTATGAAGTCGTAAACTTATTCCTGACTCTTGATTATTCTGTTACTAGTTAATGTCTTTAAGCTGTCAAACAAATTCTTGTTTGAAGTATTTGATCCTTGTAGCTATGGACAAAAGTTGTGGAATAGTCTCAATTTTAAATAATGTGTTTAGTGTAATAACGTATATCAACCTAGCACTGTTACTCACATAGGACCCCCTCTTGCACGTGGATACACAGACAGACTCAACTAACCATGTGCAGTGTCCACAAATGAACACCGCAGAGATCTGCACAACAATTGGAACAAAGTCGAAAAACAGAGACAGCGAGTGTGGACAGATGCCTCCATGAACGAGAGCTTAATACCACTTGAGAACACCCATCATCTTAAAAGCTTAAACTCAAAGGAAGTGGGCCTACAATTTATATCAAGCTAATGCATTTCTTTTTCCTTTTTTTAAATATTTTGTAGATTTCAAGCCTCCTTCCAATCAGAGAAAGAAGATACTCACCATAACTGGAGCTGTAGCTTCTGCATTATGCCTCACATTGGCGATTCTCTTCATAGTTTGGTGGAAAACTCGTCCTCAAAGCAGTAGTTCAAGAGAACACGGTGGCTTATTACTTTCTCGATAAATAATGTTATTATTTTGAATTGCTACAGTGAAGTATGTGTATGTGTGTGCGTAAATATATTTCATCTGTTGCAGACTTGCAGGATATAGGAATGACATATAAAACCATAAGGTCGATGTTCTAGTTTTTTATCAACATGTTGATCCTCATACAGGAAACCAGAAGTTACTAGTTAGAGGCTACAACTATTGCCAAATTAATCCTGTTATGGTTATGGCATGATCTTGTTCGACAGATAATCTCTCTCCAATACTGAAGATATCTAGGGCAACAAAAGACAATACGGAACCTTATGTCAAGTTGGTATTGTTTGCAGCTGTTGGAAGATTAGAACAACATATTTTCACTTGTTCAATCTTTTCTGCAACCAAACTGAGCAGCACTATTTTTCTCTTTGCATTTTGGGTCTTGTTCTTTACATTTGTCAGATTTCTAGAATATCACCAATGCTCCGACCTGAACTATGCAACAAGAAGATCCACCTTTCGTGGAAAATCAAATTTAGTGCATTGATGATGTAGTTAAATAACTCAACTTCTTTTTTCTGCAGATCTAAGAGGATTGGATTTGCAAACTGGTTTATTTACCTACAGACAAATTAAAGCTGCAACTAACGACTTTGATATCGGCAACAAAATTGGGGAAGGTGGTTTTGGATCTGTCTATAAGGTACATCTCAATCAATCAATTTTTCTTTTCATGTTACTCTTAGCTTTTTATCCGATTTCTATGGTGCATTTAGTTGTGTATCCATTCTACAACACTGACATGACCATGTGCTATTTTTCAATGCAGGGTATATTATTAGATGGTAGTGCTATTGCAGTTAAGCAGCTTTCTTCCAGATCAAAGCAAGGAAATCGCGAATTTGTTAATGAGATTGGCATGATCTCTGGTTTACAACATCCAAACCTAGTAAGATTGTATGGATGTTGTGTTGAAAGGAATCAGCTTCTGCTGGTGTATGAATACATGGAAAATAACAGTCTTGCCCGGGCTTTGTTTGGTAATTTAATGTGTTCAGTCAACTGCGTGCATTCTAAAAGCTAAAATCTGGATTCTTATGCCAACGTTCTTACCTCAATTGCCGTTTATTAATAAGTTTGATGTTCTTTTTGCTTCCATCTGATTTCTTCTTATTTATTTGTCAAGGGGAATGCCAGTTGAATTTGGACTGGCCTACCAGGCTAAGGATTTGTATTGGCATAGCAAGAGGTTTGGCATTTCTTCACGAGGAATCAAGACTGAAAATTGTTCACAGGGACATCAAGGCTACCAATGTACTACTTGATGGGGACCTTAACCCTAAGATCTCTGACTTTGGTTTGGCTAAGCTTTCCGAAGATGACAAGACCCATATTAGCACCAGGATTGCTGGAACAATGTAAGCTACCAATTTTCTCCTGTATAAATCCTATCACTGTGCCATGCTTAAGAACCAAGTAGTTTGTGTATCAAAAGACGCCACCTTGGAACAGTCTCTCATGCCATTACCTTGTTCATTCTTCAGTTTGTATCCGATATTTGATGATGCCAAATTGTCATTAATGTTGGATTGGTGCCCCCAAAATGACCAAACAGGGCAACCACTGAATTTTGTTCTGATACACAAGTCTCGTTAGTATTCTGTATTTCCATTTGGAATGAAAGGCAGGTCAAATATCTAACCATCCAAAAACAATTAGTAGCAAGACAATTCCTCGGAGTTTAGTCAACTTGGAAAGTTCCTTGACTAATTCTTGATTGTGGAGGAGGGATGTGCTTTGCAGTTAGACTGTACGGCGTTATCGTAGTACATGTATACAATGGAACGAAATCAGAGCTCAGAACCCAAATTAAGAACAGGGTGGCCCATCATACTGGTATTCGATGTCAAACCTCAACTAGGCAACTACGTTGATGCTTTTTCTCGGTTATTACAAGCCCATGCAAAGTGACCCGATTTCATTATGTGACTTTTTTGCTTCCGACAATTACAGTGTAGTGGTTTAGCTATGATGAATTCCAACAAACAAGTCATCTCGATCACCTTGAAGAAAATTGCTCGAATGCTTGACGAAGCTCATATTGTTAAATTAGACTTGAAATTATTATTTTTGTTGTGCAGAGGGTACATGGCACCGGAATATGCGTTGTGGGGTTATTTAACCAACAAAGCAGATGTTTACAGCTTTGGGGTTGTTGCATTGGAAATTGTTGCAGGGAGGGACAATATGAAATATCGTCCTAATGAAAATTATGTTTGCCTACTTGATTGGGTAAGTGTTTGGTTCCTCATAGAACTTGTTTTAACATTGTTTCTTGCTTTAGTACCTATACATTTCGTCGTAATTGGCCAGCTTTGATCCAAATTTGCATGGCTTTGTGCTACCCGGATTTGGTCTCGTAAGGGAGACTTGGGGGTGATTGCGAGTGTTCTTTTTTTTTCACGAGACCACAAAATTTTGGTTTGTTGTTTCTATGGAAATACTTATATTCAGGATTACTGATCTTGCAATAAAACTGGAAATTTAGTTATGACATATCTTGAAGTTAGTTAAATTATCTTGAAGTTAGTTTAGAGGCTCATTAAGTAAATTAATTGGACTCAGCTCGTTAAAGGCTCAGCTGTAAACGGGCCGAGATCGAGTTTTCAGCCTCGTTTGGTTAAGGGGACGAGCTTGAACACTACTACAACTTACGTTGTCACTTTCTCATGTCAATCTCATTCTCGTATTTGTTTCAGGCACTAGTTTTACGACAGCAAGGATGTTTGATGGATCTGGTGGATCCCAAGCTGGGTTCTGATTTCAACAAGGAAGAGGCAATGAGAATGACCAGGGTGGCGTTGGTATGCACTAATCCGTCTCCTGCACTTAGGCCTACCATGTCTGCTGTGGTAAGCATGCTTGAAGGTAAACTCGGGATTGAAGAACTAGTCACTGATCCGCGTATCTATGGCGATGACTTCCGGTTCATAGCCCTCAGAGACAAGTATGATGAGCTGCAGCACCAGACTTCAACCAAAGCTGAGACCCTGACGGATCACATGGTAACTGGTTCTTCCTCTTCAACCAAAGCTGAGACCCTGACGGATCACACGGTAACTGGTTCTTCCTCTACATCTGCCTAGAATATTTATCCGAGGAATCTTTATTCTCTGTAACGCTGCCAGTACAAGGATGTATGAGAACCATAATATGGTAAGGTACTTAATAGCCTTTTCACTTGTACAAGCGATGTAAATCAAAACACGCATTTTCCCGATTCCAATTCACGTTCTTAAAAGATCGGACTGGTTTTTCACTGGTTGGCTGTTAGACTTTTGCTTGTATATTTTCTAGTGAGTGCTTCTAGAGGTTCATCAAATAGTGCAGTAACTGTGCTATGAAGTCTTCATGTTCAACTTTCTCTGATAAATTTGGTGCAAATAGCTTAATATCTTCTTTTCCTGTTGTTTTTTTGTGGAAAATTTCCGAGGGATTTTCTTTCTGCGTTGATATCGTGTGTTCGATGCTCGTTGCTTAATAAAGGTCTTCATCGTCTTACAGTAAGAGAGTCATAGAGCTGCCTCAAGCAAACTAAGAGTGAAAGGGGAATGTTTGAGGTGGTGGATGGTGTGTAAATTCCTATCATACCCTCAAGATTGTTAACACCGGCGGATGTGCTTCCCAGTGGACTGAATATACTCGGGTTCGATTGCCAACATTGGAAGTAGAGTACTGTCCAATGTGACAGTTCAGTGAAAGCATAGGGCTGCAAAGTGGAACTAACCCTTTACTTATTTCATTCATGAGATACTTTTTTCCACTTGGAAGGGAGTGTTTTTTTTTCTTCCCTTCATGCACAAGGTAAGACCCGCAAAAGACACTAATCTGAGCAATTGGATTTTTTTTTTTTTGGTTAGTCCAAGCAATTGTTACGAGTGTTGTTTAGAATCGCTAGATATCATTGCATACAAAAAAAAAAAAAAAGAACCATCAACCAGTTTGCATTACAGGAAAACTCTAATGCAATAGATAAAACATAACATTTCAAGGTTCAGGATGTAAAATCAGTTTCTGCATTACAGGAAAATGCAATTCATCAGTACAGACTCAAGATTCCAAAATGAGAGACAAGTTATTCATGGCTTCGCGCAATCTCAGTTGTCCATTTCTGCAATCTATGGTCCGAATTTTAAAAAAATTATTCGCTTGAATAGTTAAACTATTCTCGCGAAAATCAAGTGCATTTTATTAAACCTTTAAAATACAAAACAGAAGGGTGTAGGACCCATCAAAAGACAAATTGTTGCAATGGCTATGATTGAATTAATCTAATTGTTGTAATTCCCCATCAAAAGAGAATGGTTTTTATTTTTTTAGTACCCCTACTTTGACTGTAATACCCTTCTAGAGACTACACATTTCCCATTCTCACTTCTTTTTCTTTTTTTTTTTGCTGAAGACGAAAAGGTAACTCTGTTGTCTGAAAACATTCCTATGCCCCTTCTTTCTCTTATCTTTTTAAGGCTCCGTTCTGCTTTTGTCAAATAAGTATTTAAAAAATAAGGACTTATTTTTAAGTTTAAAAATAATGGGCTTACGAAAATAATTTTTTAATTTTTTTGGTAGGGTTTGATAGATCTCATCGAAATCTATCAAATAAGATTCATATTGCATATTTTTTTTATTTCAGTAAGCTTATTATTTTTAAGTTTAAAAATTACAATTAAATACTTATTTTTTAAGGAGGGAATCCGGAACACACCCTAAGCTCCCTTCTCTTTCCTCCATTGTTGTTTTTCTGTACAATGGCCCCAGTATTGTTGCTTTCCCCTTTGATTGGGTTGTTGGTTGGTGTAAACAACCAAATTGCTATCTTGTTTGAATGTGATTTCATTGTTCTTTTATTGCTGGGGGACATGGCCCCTCCCCAATTTTGGTATAAATGTTTTTTTTTCCCCTTTCCCCTTTCATTAGTTCTGATACTCTTCTTTTTCCAGTTTCTGCGGTTTGCAATTTGGCATGTGAGTTGCAGAGCTGGTCCTGAGTTAAAGCTTGTGTTGCGGTCGTTTTAGGCCTCCAAAATTTTGGCACACCTTTATTGGACCGGCTAGTAAATCTCTGTTTTTTGAATTTCAGCCCTCCTACTGTTTTACCCATTATAATAGTCTAACAAAAGAGTCTCGTTTTTTTTTTCTGTTTTTTGCTTTAAGCCCCTTAAAAATCAGGGCCGGTTCTGGTGAGTCGTAAACATGCAAATGTACAAAAATGTAAAAGAAAAAGTACGATTTGGCCAACACCCCTATTACTCAAACATGCAATGAACCCATCGTTTGAGATAAGTCGTGTGAGTTGTAAAATATTGGCTTTAATTTTTTGGGTTCCCATCTCATTTAATAGTGTAGTTGTATAAAGGGGAAGTCATGGATTTGAAATATTGAAGTTGAGTTCTCTGGTTGTATTTGGTGGTTTTGTATTTTGTTATTGTCTTCTTCATAGAAATTGAAAAGGATGATTTTGATAGCTGAGTTCTTTGTACCATGTTAATTTTTTACCTAGTATTTATTTGGATCCCATAAGCAAATTGATACTTCTTTATCGATCATATTTCATAAGTAATTTGTAGCTACCTAAAAATTTTAGTTAGGGTAATATCTTTCGTGCCACCAAGAAGTGGATCACATACTACACACTAATGAATCGATTTACTACGCACTAATTCAAAAGGTAATTCCAATCGGAGTGGGTAGTGTCGTAGGCACGAGCAATTCGCTAGTAATCTATAATACAAAACAGAATAGTGTGGGGTCTACAAAAAGACAAGTTGTTACAATGGTTATGATTCATTTGATCTAAGGGTTGTTGAGGCTCATTCTCCTCCTTTTAGTAAATTGCTCACCCTCTTTGCAAATATTACACAATTGCCATCCCATTAATTGTCTCCATCTCAAGCCTTCACTTGTACCCAATTTCAAATTTCAAATCCACCTTACACCAACAATTTTTGACCACCCGAAAATATTTGCTAAAGGAAAAAAAAATCCACCTTACGGCTGATTTGGAATTTGGGATATGGCAACTGTAGGTGTTAGGATTATTCTTACTGGGATTAGAGCTAAAAAAAATTTTGATAAGTAGATTGGATTGGAGCTAAATTTGTGTTCCCCTTATTTGTAAAAGCAAATTTTCATAGGAATAGAGTTGAATTTGATGGGATCAATATTGTGTAAAACGGCTGATTTAGTCTGCCGCAAATATAGAGAAATGCCTAGGTACGGCTGATTTTTTTTTTTTTTTAATCATAAACCTCAAGAGAGAGCTATGATAGTTTTAGCAAATATTTTCTAGTCGAATATTTAAGAGATGATTTTTTTTTCCTTAGTCTTATCCCAGATGATAGTTGTGTCGTGGAATTAAAAATGTTAGAAGAATTTATAGTAATTGTCTGTGGCCATGCTACTAAGTTTGCTTTTTCGAAGAGTATATAATTGTACAGGTAAACGTTTTGGGAGTGACATAGGTATGGGCAAAATTTAGATCTCATCGATGCAATATTTTATTTGAAAGTTTATTTTCAATCGAATCCAGAAGGTCTAATTGTCCAAATTACATTGGTAAGGGGAAACATAGCTGGGGCTTGGGGCAAATCACCGGCATTAGCTTTGTATGTCAGCCAATGTGTACAAGAAAAGCGCTCCAATGCAACATTGGCTTTGTATGCTATCAATCTGACATTGTATTTACATGATTTGATTTATCGTTGATTGTGCCATATGTACGGACAATTCGCTAGTGAATATAAATAGGGTGATGGAAACCCTAAACAACTTAGGACTGAGAATCAAATCCTAATCACAGAAAATATAAAAATGATCGAAAACGAAAAATTCTACTTCGACTAGAAAATCAAATGCTAGGAAGAAATATAAGGTTACCAAAACAAGCGGTAACTAAAACAGAATTTCCTATCAAAAGTTATTAACACTCTAAATATTACTGTAAACAACAAAATAGGCCTTTTTTGGAAGGCTACACAGCATCGAACCGCCGAAAAGCAACGTTGATATGGAAGATGATTATTGATCAGTGGGTTGTTCTGCTTCAACCCTACGGCCCACAGGTCATTCTGCCACTGTCGTCCCGCCTCCAGTTTGGTTTGGGCTGTGATCGGTCCAGTCACTCAAGGAACGTGGACGCGATACCGCTCTACATCAATCTCACGGTTCGATTCGATTAATTCACGATTTTATAATGAAAATCCGTAAATTGAACCGCGAGTCACGAATTTCTAATTTTTGAATCCGCGTCCGAACCATTAATTCACTAGTCGAATCCGAAATGTAAGAAAAAACTTCCCAATCCATAATCAGTCAATAACACCCTATACAAAGCTAGTAGCTGCATATTTCTCACACAGCACATACTCCAAGTATCACTAATCAAATCGTAGCCGTACATTTTTCCAACAGTATCGTATCCGTACATGGGCCCAGAGAAAACTGTTATGCACAACACAAGGATAACTATCAATTGTCTACATGTTTTCATTAACAATTTTGGGCTACAGCGTATAATATTTTACCAAATCGTTCGTAATAAGCAATAAATTTTGCATCACGTCTACAACTTTTTTTCCCCGGTAAATATCACGTCTACAATTTATTAGTTAGTAGAAATAACTTAACATTTTTCGATAACTCTCTCTTTCAACAACCTTAAATTTTTTGAACAACTTATTGGTTAGTCGAAATAACTTAACATCTTTCAACAGCTTATTAGTTATTGAAAACAACTTGACATCTTTTAACAACAACAAGTGATCCTTAAGCACTTAATCACTATCGCAAACACCCCCAAATCACATACTCTGTTTGTCATCCGCTCCGCTTTCATTTTTTATTCATCCTCACAATATTCACGATTTAAATAGTTTGAGATGTTTCTAAAAGTCGCTCTTAAGCTCGTGCGCATGTGTATGCTAATTATGTGACTTAGGTAATTAGATTCCACGACAACAGTTGGCCAAATGATGAATGGAGCCTTTATTGATGATCTCCGATTGTCTTGGTACTATTAAGAGGCATTTTCACTAAAAAATTTGGACTACAAGTCATTGTACTTTGTCATCTTGTTCATACTATTCCATGTCGTCTTATTCCTCTTCATTTTTCCCTTTCATCCATCCATATACTATTTACTCCCTCCGTCCCTTTTTTTTGTCCAGTATTCTATTTTGGGCTATCCCTTAATAAATATCCATTTTGTAAAGTTAGGGGGGGTAAAAGTTGGTGCATTGTCTATTTTGTCTCTAAAAGTATATTTTATTTTGAAAAATTAGTGAGTAAAAGTGTAATGATGATGGGTAAGTAGGAAAATTGGAGAAAAAAGTTGATGTAAAAGGTGTAATGATGATGTCTTTTTAATAAGTTGGAGTTACGAAATATGACACTTAAAAAGGGACGGAGGGAGTACAATTTATAGATCAATGGAAATAATTTGACAATAACTTAGGCTCCGTTCCGGAACTAAAAATAAGTACTTATTTTTTAAGAAGACAATTTCAAGCTCAAAAATAATGTGTTTACGTAAATAATTTTTTTAGCAATATGAATTTCGTTTGATAGATCCTATCGAGATCTCATATACGGTGAAAAAAATAAAAAAATTATTTTTATTTACATTATTTTTAAATTTAAAAATATAAAATAAATATTTATTTTTTGAGAAGTTGTTCTGAAACGGATCTTTATCGACCCGCACTTTCCTAGCAATTATAGCAGTTGACGATTCCAAGGTAAGTCAAGCATCCACAACCGTTCTGCAGAATCCGAGAGGCACCCTAGTGAAGTAAATTTCCTTTCCATCAATCACAGAGCTACTTGTGGCCGTATGGAGGACACGGCTTCGCGTTGAAACAGGGGTTTTTTTTTTTCAAAATTTAACTTTTTATTAGTTATTTTTTTATTTGTTAAGGGTTATATTTTGTATACGATATTATTTAGACATTTAAATGTTTAATGTTCCGTTTCAGAAATCTTCTTAAAAAATAAGTACTTATTTTGGAACTTCTCAAAGAAAAATAAGAAGGGTTGTTCCAGAAAACTCAAATATGTAGCTTATTTCATATTTTCAAACTCAAAAATAACGTAAATGAAAAATAATTTTTCAATTTTTTTGTACCGTATTAAAAATCTCAATGAAATCTATCAAATAAGATCCATATTGATAGGAAAATTATTTGCGTAAACACATGATTTTTGAGCTTAAAGTTGCCTTAACCAAAAAATAAGTACTTACTTCTTATTTTGTGGAACAAGCCTTATTATTGAACAAAAAATAAGAAATTATTCAAGTTCTGGAACGGGGCCTAAGAATGTGTTTATTTTGAATTCCAAAATCTAATTTTTCTCTTTGTTCATGGTCTCCCATAAGTTTTTTCTTCAATTATTAATATCATTTCTCTTTCTATCTTTCTCTACTGATCATCCAAAACATCTTCCTCAAAATCTAAACTAAACAAACTATTAAATTTCCGAATCTTGTTAGATTTTCGAATCTTGAAATTTTAAAATCTTAATTGAATTTCATAGTCCAGCCCTGTGTTTACGAAATCTTGACACCGTTCCGGCTTTATATCCAGTCCACCTCTTTTGGATTTCTAAAAGTGCATCAAAGTCACAAGTGAGTCACTGATTGGTTAGAAACCGACCCCTCCTTGTCTCCCCCATGCATTGTAGACGCGTTTACTACTGTTGTTCTGTCATTATTTTCTGTGTTCGCATCCACGAGAAAGGAACCATTCCACTTATTGCCAATTAATTTTAAGATGGACATAAAGTTTCCGTATAGTATTAAAGCAGGGCCCATTCCTCCCCACATTTTTAAATAAAAATTTACAATCCACACCCCGCGATAGTAAACCAATAAAAAGGCTGCACGATGATAGACAAAAAAAAAAGACTACACGTGACAGACCTCAAAAGCGGTTACACGTGAGGGGGGATGTTAAGGATTTGTAGTCCCACATTGTTTGGGAGTGAAATGTGTGATCACTTAATAATATTTTGGATCTCTCCACTTATTGTCAATTGATTTTGAGATGGATATAAAATTTTATACTCAATGAATACGTTTCAAAAAGTGCACTTAAAAAATTATTTTAACATATAAATTAAATATTTTTGAGTATTTTTAGCGTGGAAGTCTAATTAAATTTAGGCCCGCACCAAGGCGTGATGAAGGGGGGGACTGGGCGTGATGAAGGGGGCCGGGGACTGGGGCACACCGTTTGGCGGGACACGGGACGTTCATTAATTTCTGTCGTATGAGACACCCAGACAAAATGTAAAGGGGGATCCATGGCCTTCTAAAGTCTTTGGCTCAGTGTGATAAAAAGGACAGGCAAATGCATGGGAACCATGGCCTTATAAAGAAGACCAGTAAGAGGCCTCTTCTACGGCTTTGGTTTAGTCATTTTCGTTAATGAAAATTTTTCAGGTAAGAGTTAGTTAAAACTTTGGGAAAATGACGGCTAAGGACGTGTTTTGATAATTGATACCCGTCAAGGATATTTTCAATATTAACAAATGTTCTTAGCTTGCCCTTAGCGGTTATTAATTACCAAAACACGTCCTGGGCCGTCATTTTCCCTAAAACGTTCTCCCAGAAAAATTTCCTTAAAATTCGGACGGTTCATACCACTTTTGGACGGTCGCAATTGGTTGTTGCCGTAAAGAATTTGTTCACAGCTGAGCCGTGAAGGAGTTTCTCTCTAGTTTTATACAAGTGAAACATGATTTTATATAGCCCTATACATGTTTGTGTTAAGATGTCCAGTGATACTTTATGCCCTGTACATTTTCGTGCAACACCTGGGGTGAGCCCTGCATGCCTGTCAGCACCCCATTGTGTGCTGTTGGTTGGTACCAATTGCATGGTTCATTATATATATAATACAATTCGCGACGGTGTGTTGGCCCACTCATTTTCTCTACATAAATCTTGGCTGTTTAATTTAGTACATATTTCTCTGCATAAATCCTAGCTGTTGAGTTGCTCGTTACTAATATCGTTACCAATATTGGTAGAGAAATAGGCACCGATATTGGTAATGATTTAGTTACATAACTGGAGGCACGACAATTATAGTCATTATAGCAATTATAGTCCAATCAACGGCAATCAAGACTATAATGACTGAACCTCATTACCAAAAATTCAAATGAAACAATATCGAGCAACTCAACAGCTAGGATTTATGCAGAGAAATATGTACTAAATCAAACGGCCAAGTTTTATGCAGAAAAAATGTCTGAGTCACCACACCGTCGCGATTTGTAGTATAGATTTTTTTTTGTCTATTTGATTGTCAATCTGACCAAGATATTGTATATCTACCATTGGCTGTGTTAAATACAAATGTTAGATGGGATCTCCCATGTTATATTCGGAAAATAGATGGATTGTCTATTATTTTCTTTGTTTTTGTTATCCTTGGGCTATTTCTGGATGGCAGGAATCCTCTGGTGGTAGAATGAGAATGTAATTGCGGGTTATCAAGATCCCTACGTTTGGATAGAGTTGGAATAGAAATTTGATTCTTGATTTGTCAATCTAGAATCAAATTCCTCGACGAAAAAAGGCAATGGAATAGGATTGCCCCCTATCATATTATAGGCTATGAGATACTCATTGCTGATCCTGGAGTCCTACCATCCAAACGTGGTCTTAACTCCAATGGTTTCACTTTTCAATTCTTTGGCTAATGTGAAAGGCATAAGTGAACCCTCAACTTTTACTGTCTCTGTGGGAACAGGGGAGAGTCATCAACTCCTTTAACACTCCCATCCCTTTCGCCTTCCGGTCCATGTTCTTTGCCTGTCTCTTAGGAAAACTCGAGAAAATATAAACTACAAACTATTTAAATCGCTCTTCCTTTGCGGGGCCGGCTCTGGAGGAAGCGAAATTATTCTTTACTTTTCGGTCACGAATTAACACTAGTTAGAATATGAAGTAATCTTTACTAAACTTATTTCAATGAGTGTTCCCTTTGGCCTGCGGAAAGCAGGGGCCGACATGCTTCCTTTCTTTTGTGTTTTACCGAGAGAGAAACGAGATAAAAGAATAGCATTGCTCTAAAAAACAAAGGAAAAAATTACAAGAGGGAGAAGAAAAGTGTTGGCGAGCAATTACACAAAATAGTTTTTTTTAAATTACCCAAAAAAAAAAAAAAGAAAGGTGTTAGCCAACACCGTGAAATGCTCAACGGGTTCAACTTCCTTTGACCAAATGAAATGAAAAGGCCACCTCAATGAATTGATCCTTGGATTTTTCTAAGAGTAACTGCAAAATTGCCAAGTTTTATTTGAAGAGAAGGGTCATGTTTTGAGTCATTAATTACTTCTAGAGAAAAAACGTACAGTTTTCTAATTTGCACTAAAAGTGGGGGGTCAACCTTTTGATGTATTTGGAATCTTGATTTTCTGGCAATACCATTGGATCCAAATAGGGGGTACTTCCTGAATGTAGTCTTTACTTAAGTTTGGGGAAAGAAAAATGGGTTTTTTACCACTAAGTACAGAAAATAAAATGTATTTTCCACAAGGTCACTTCCAATTAATGAAATACCAAAACCCTATGAAAGTACCAAAAATCCTAAATCCCAAAAGTGCTTAACCCTAGGGTAACGTATGAAAGTGCCTAAACCCTAGGGTATCCTATGAAAGTGTCTAAACCATAGGATATCTGTAGAGACCCGTATTTTTGAGGTCGTATTTTTTCTTTTATAAATGTACAGCCCGTCGAAATAGACAGTACGGATATTCGGTGTGACGTGTTCGTAGAAGGATATAAAGGTAATTATGTGAGAGGTGCACGTGTGAGTGTGTGGTGCGAGAAGCGGGGGATTGCTCCCCACTTCTATAATTCTTCCCAGGAGAATTATTTCTCCTCCCTATTCTCTCATTCTCTCACGGTTGTCTCTCTCTCCTTTCCTCCGAAACTTTCTCTCCTCTCTTCTCTCTTCGATTTCATTCACCTAGGGTGAGATTCCGGACAAAGCTCGAGTATTAAAGTTGCTATTCGGAGTACGGGCTTTCCGAATATCCAAGAAAAATCATGATCGGACCTCATGGAGCTACGGTTGATTGGGTCAAAGGGTCGGGTTTTAATCAAAACCCTTGAGGTAGGGATTTCTCATTTCTATTATGTGTGTAAGTGTTGATTTGGTGTTTGAATCGTGCCTTAGATCGTAGTTTCGTTGTTAGAAATGTTCTGGTGGAGTCTGAAAATCGTGCACTGAAAACCCAGGTCCTACCAGTAGAAAAGCTGTCCAGTAATGTCATTTTTGTGAAATCGTGGTCTCCTACCGGTAGGAAATTGTGTCCTACCGGTAGAAAATGAAAAATTCAGCATTTTGGCAAAACTTCGAACGGGCATAACTTTTTCATCCGAACTCTGTTTTGGGCAAATTTTATATCGAAATTCATGTACCGGAAATGTACTTTCCAATGGTGGTGGTCTCATCTTTCAATTCTTAACCGATAAGATTTGGCAGCCAAAATAAGATAGATATATTCGTATACGTTGGGAAATCCTTTTTCCTTAGAATCGTTTGGGTGACACATGGGTGTTCTTAGGTTCCCCTGAGTACTAGTTGAATGGTTTGACGAGCTAGTGGTATACTTAACGCTTGGTAGTGGTCGTTGGGTTCCGTATGAGTCGTTTGACACCGAAACGAGGGTTTAGAGAATATAAGGAGTACAGGGGGCCGAAGGTTGTATGTGTTGACATGCGAAGTGAAAAACGAACACATAGAACACTTATTGGAGTTAAACAATGCTAGGCATGGATACATGAGACATTTCCTTGTGTTTGATATGTGGTACACCTCTTGCGTAACTTATACGATTTTGCGAGTTGCAAGGAGGAAATCTATAAACTCGTTGTGAGAGTTTATCTTTTGATGTGTGAGTGCTTGTATGGTGATGAGAAACTACTAACGTAACGATTGCGAGTTGATTGAGATGAAATTATCTGTACTTCTTCTATGTGAATAAGTTTTCGTTGTGAATTCATTATATGTGACTGAGATGAATGGCTAAATTGTAAAGTGTATCGAAGGAATTGTGGTATGGTGACCTTTGATGTGTGACTTGAATTAGCTCCATCAGTGAGGACGGAACTACCATTTCAGGTTCATTGCAGGTCATGGTCATGGTCATGGATTACTTGAAGTGCATGCTAACATTATCGATTGAAGCTATTTTGGAGAGTACTTTATTATTCTTGTATAACAAACGACTTTGTTATGAAATTACTACTTTCAAAGATTGTATTTGTAAACCAATTTATGGAATCGGAAACTGTATTGTATTTTGTGGTATTGTACGTACGATTGTGAGGACTTTGCATTTCAAATGGTATTGTTAATTTATGTTGAAAATCGAGGGCGTGACAATATCCTATGAATGTACCCAAACCCTAAGGTACCCTATGAAAGTGCCTAAACCATAGGGTATCCTATGAAATGCCTAAACCCTAGGGTACCCTATGAAATTGCCTAAATTGCTAAAAGTCTATAATTGGAAAGTGCACCTAAAACCCCTATGAAAGTGCCTAAACCTAAATCCTAAGGTTCTATGAAGGCACCTAAACTTAAACCCTAAGGTACCCTAAACCCTAGGATATCTTAAACCCTAAAATTCTAGGGCACCCTAAAACCCTAAAATTCTAGGGCACCCTAAAACCCTAAGGTGTCCTAGGGTGACACTTCTATTAATGATAAATGAATTTTGTAAAAAGTGGACCTAATGGTAATTAAATATTCTATCTTACCTTGATGGGAATTACTTTTTATTTTTTGTACCTAGTGATAATAATCCCATGAAAATTAGGTCATGTGGAAGCTACTGGGAGTTATGGCCGAGGGAAGAAGAGCAGAAAAAGAGCCAAAACCAGCCAGAGAGCATAGAGGTATCGATACCCCTATCTTGGGTATCGATACTCGTGAAGCCAAATTTCTAGTGGACTATGAGGTATTGATACCTATTCCCGGGGTATTGATACTAGTTGCTTGTGCGAAAAACTTTGTAATAGCATTTTTGTAATTATCTTGTAAATGGGGTATATATAACACCCTTAGTTTATTTTTACGGATTCTTAGTTTTTACTTTCTCTCTCTACCTCCTTGTTGTTCCTCCTCTAGTCCTCCTTCTCTCTTCAAAAGAGCAAGGATCTCTAGTATTTTGAGGCTTTTGTTCTTTATTAAACTTGTAAGTACACTTATGTTCTTCATTAATCTAGCTTTTATCTAAGTTTTTGTCCATGTTTTTATTTCTCTCTATGTTTTCCTTTCTGTTTACACCCACTGTGGGTGAGTAGCGATCAAGGCTTCGTCATAGGATGATTTTCTACCCCATGATTTAGGTAGTTTAGTGGCTTCTCACATTTCTTGTGCTTAATGTGGTTTGTGAATGAATTATCTTACCTTTATGTAACAAAACCTAAGGTAGTTAACCTCTTTGGTTATGTGTGGACAAGGACTTGATCTCTTACCACATATAATGCTTGGAACTATGTCACTCTAAGTGTAGCCAAAGTGCTTCGAAGAACTTGTTAAGCTCTAATATTTGGTTTATACTTGGGGTTGTTAACTTTTTTGATTGTGTGTAGACAAGTCTCCTTGACAGACAAAATGCTTGGAACCATGACACTCCATATGTTTGATAAAATGCCTAAATGAGTTTCTATTCATTTCTAAATCCCATTATTTGAGTGAAAATTGATTTTGATGGCTAAATCTCCCAGTGAGATCAAATGATTTTGGATCTCAATTGAGTAATTAAAGAGAAGTATTGTACTGCCTAAGTTATGAGTGAAATGAACCCTTAGAAATTGCCGCCTTTAATTTTAGTTCAAACTTCATTTTCTAGTCAAAATTAGGAGGTAGGAAGAGAATTCCACTCTCAAATCACACCCAAAGGTTAGCGGTCCTAACACTAAAACCCCTTCCTAAAGCAAACCTCTAGCCTAGCTCCATTAGCTCCCTGTGGATTCGACTCCGATCTTACCTGATATTATGCTAACAACAATCAAGCCCTACGCTTGGGGTACTCTTATCTTTAACTATAGCCATTCATTCATCACCCCTTAGCCTCATATATCCAGCATTATCCTTCCAAAATCACCATCTTCTTCCCATCACCTCCCTCTCCCTACTTATCCTTCCAACATCACCATCTTTCCTTCATCTATCTCTCTCTTCCTCTGTCACGGCTCTTCCCTTCTTTTCCACACCGGTTTTGTGAAACGTAGAAGAGAATTATAGATGACTACAACTTCTCATTTTCAGATAGTTGGTTCGTTAAGAATGATGTTCCTAGTGGGGAGGGTGTCTCCCACAATTTTCGCGATTATACACCCAAATTCACAACTGACGAGGTTAGTTATTACCATTGTTCTTATGCATATTAATTATTTAATTTAAAAGTATAGAAATTATGATAAGACTGGATCATGTTGTATTTGTACATATTCTTTTTTCTTATTTATAGATTTTTCAAAGTAGAGACGACATGATAGCTTGGGTGCAGAGAGTCGGTAGGGAAAATGGTATTGTTGTTGTCATTAAGAAATCTGCTAGTTTAATTGGTGGCAAGATGCCAAAGTGCACTCTTAGTTGTGAAAGAAGTGGAAAGTATAGATCGACATGAAATGTAGTTGAAAGACAATCCTTGCAAAAGAATACTGGGACAAAAAAATGCGAGTGCCCATTTCAGTTGCGAGGTATACTAATACCTCAAGCGGGTATCATGTGGGGTGTAAAGGTTGATGTGGTTTCCATAACCATGAAATAGCATAATATTTTGATGGGCATGAGTACCCATCAAGAATAACACCAGAGGAGAAAGAAATTGTGCGCGACATGACGAACAACACCGCGCCTTGTGAAATTCGTAGTATTTTGAAGAAAAGAAACTCGTTAAACACTACAAGTGCCCAGAGCCTCAAATATACAGATAACATAGCAGAACATGGCAGTCTAAGTTACTCAATTTGTCTTACGTCAACTAATAGAGAAAAGATACCTCCATGAATATCTTACAAATCCACACACCAACGAAACCATAGATATTGTTTGGGTACATGCTCAAAGCCTAGAGCTATCTGTTAACTTTCCGTCCGTATTGGCCATCGATGCCACATACAAGACCAACAAGTACCGGTTACCACCATTAGAGGTTGTGGGTACGACATCCACAATGTGTATCATGTTTGCACATCTTACAAATGAGAGGGTAGAGAACCTGACATGGGCCTTGAGTATCTTAAAGAAATGGATGCTTGGAAGGGGGGCATTGTTGCCATCGGTGTTTGTTACAGATCGAGAATTGGCGCTTCTTAGCGCCATTGAAGCATGTTTTCCCTCGGCACGTCACATCCTTCGCATTTGGCACATTAATCAATGCATAATAAAGCACTACAGAGGGGTCGTTGGTCCGTTATTTAACAACTTTAACATGTCATGGCACTCATTTATTAATTCAACGACCGAAGCGTCTTTCAATCAGAAGTGGAATGCCATGTGCAATGACTGTAAAAAACACCCGCAACTCTTACAATACCTTTTCAATACATGGTTAAGGCCGTACAGAAATAGGTTTGTGATAGTATGGACAAATACGTGTATGCACCTCGAAAGCAATTCAAGCTAGATTTATAGTCACTTTATGCATGTTACCTTTACTATTTCAATTATGTACATTGTCACGCCCTCGATTTTTAATATAAATAACAATACCATTTTAAATACAAATCCTCGCAATAGTACATACGATATCCCAAATTACAATACAATTCCTGAATCTCACAAATCTGTCAAACTGATACAGTATTCCATACTAGAGAAAATAGTAGATTGCTGTTCGATTTACGAAGAAAGACAAGTACTTTAGAAAATAACTTTAGCTTCTGATGTCTGCATACACTCCTTACTCTCCATGACTGTGCTTCTGTGGTGTACCTGAGAATGATAGGTTGAGCTACACTAGCCCAGTAGAGAAATCTATACTTAAGCTATGAGAAAATGCAAGAGAACATACACCAAGAGTGAGTGAAGTTCAATAAGCGAACACAAGAAAGCAAGGTTTATCACAACAAACAAGCGGGCCACAACCATAAGGTTCTAGGTGTCTTATAGATATTCCTAACTGTTCACACATCAAACTAGCAACGTTAATAAATTCATATCTGTATCACTCAATCAATAATCAATCCTCAATCATCTCATCGTCTCTCGTATGATACCACAGTCTTTCTCACTTCCACCTCATTCATCATCAAACCCCTTCGCCATGAAACTTCCCCTTTTGATTTCAAAAAAAAAATGATTAAAAGCCAATCTTTCATCATTCTTCCAATAATCACACATTATTTAACATTTCATCATTTACGGTCTTCGCATGTATCACTCGTAGTCCGGTCATATCACCAAGTAGTGATACTCGTTCATTTGGATGGTCCGGTCATATCACCAATTGGTCATGGTGATACCCGTTCATTTGCATTGTCCACAATATCAAACAATCATTCATTGTCCCATTTTCATTACAAACAAAGTACCATATCGTACATCGACAAATACACAAGTCTACGCCATACCTCTGGATATGTTCCCGCATCCCACACAACGCATTAACCACAAATAGCCTCTACTAAACCCAGTCTGCTAGTTCCTACGCTTAAATCCCATAGAACGAATACTCAAGAAATTTAGAGAAACCAATGAGACGAATCGCGAGGATATAAAACAACAAGCCGAAAATGAAACAATCATTTAGTTCACCATCACATTCAAAGTGTCCCGTGTTTCATAGTTAATAAGTCTTTTGTTCCAAGTGCACATTCCGAGTATTTGGGACCCCGTTCATCCCCGGCCAGTCATCACGTCAATAGGCAGACTCGTTCATTCACTACCGGTCATTGCACCAATAAGTGGACCCGTTCATTTACTATCGATCATCGCACCAATAGGTGGACCCGTTCATTCAATATCGGTCATCACACCAATAGGTGGACCCGTTCATTCCGGGTATTTAGGACCCCGTTCATCCCCTGCCGGTCACCACGCCAATTGACGGGCCCGTTCAAGTTTCCTTCAGCCATTTCATTACTCTTGTCATCGACTCTTATTACATCACCATGTCACAAAGTTCACAACTTGCATTCGGTGTTCGTGTGCTCCATTTCAATCATATTCCTCACATAGTGTCTTAAGTTCTCGATTTAGCATTTGACAATCGTATACATCAAGCTATCGTCATACTTCCCGTTAAATATAAATTAACATCCTTGAACTCATAAAGATACATACCATCACTTATGGAAACGAACCACGTCATGAGAATGTGAAAACAAGAAATTTTTTACAAAATCTGCAGTGGCTACAGGTAGGACCAAAAACGGACTACGGGTAGCAAGACAAATGTTCGGTTTTTGATCAGTGGCTACGGGTAGTACCAAAAACGGACTACAGGTAGCGCCTGAAAATTTCAGCGCGATACACAGATTTCAAGGGCCAACAATATACTTCAAAACAACAATCAGACACGAGACTTAGGTACAAATTCAACTCATCAACACATAGAACAAGTAAGAAATCCCTACCTCATGTCGAGGATCAAAACCCACGCGATTTGAGCATGCCCTAGCTCTCCAAACTTCGAAATTGACCGAATACTCCTCCTCTGAGCGAGACCCACGAAATTCGAGCTCCAGACTACGATTGAGTGATGGAATGGAGGTGGGTCTTGGTGGGTCTTGGTGGGTTTTGGTGGGATTTTAGGTGAGAGAGCAAGGGAGTGAGAGAGAGAGCCGAGAGAGAGCAGAGAGGGAGATCGGGAGATGAGAGAGAGCAAATTGGGGGAATTCTCTCCCTTACACACACACCCACACATATATATGCCCACACAATCACAAATTGCACATGCACTCCTCTACAAACAACTTTTCCACATTGACCCCAAATCAAATAATTCAATAAATCCCTCATTTATTCCATTTTCTAACATTATAAAATCTTTAAACGATTTCCAAAAAAAAATAGACGGGTCTCCACATACATTATTCTACTACACTAAAGAATATTTCTGTAACTTTCGTATATAAACACAATTCATTATTATATTACAGGGCAGAGTCCGCACATGCGACTATATTTGGAGGGTACCATGTCATCCTTATAAAAAGCTTTTGGAATAATACACAAGATGTTGGAAAATCAGTTCGGGGAGATTCGGAGGTCATTCCAGAGATCTATCAATATCCCCCGCCATTGGTAAATACATGACGAACTTTTTCAACAAGTAAGAACTCGCATTTCATTAGAGGCAATGGAGGTCATCAATGTTCAACTACAATGCGCTGAAGATGCATCCCCCCTCTAGTTCGGGTTGTGCGACTATACAATAAAAATTACACACGGATTGCCGTGCAGACATGATCTTGCATATTACAGTTGGTATTCCATGCCAATTCCGATTTAGAGTATCCACGATCATTGGACTAAGTTGTTCACGTGCGCGCCCATTGTGAATGACGAGGGAGAATGACCAGAGAGAACATCTGAAGTTATGGACAGATTACATCGGCTAGATCGATGTACGCGACAGCACATGATAGACAAGATTATCAATATGACGAATCCATCTCAGAGCACAGTTCGAGGCCCAGCGTATAACATGGCTCATAGAGGTTGACCTACTGGTAGAGACGAGCAAAGTGGACGACGCGTTCCTTCCTTTACAACAGCATCCACTTTGTCATCTAGGGTCTAATCTAGGAGACGTGGGAGGGGCACGGGAGTTTGCAAAACTCAAGCGAACCATGCTCAATTTTCAGTTCCACCCATCCTTACCAACTACGTCCAGCGTTTACCTCGGGCTTATCAGCATTACATTTCTCACATTAATGACGTCCGAGATGATAGTCATTGTGGATTCAGGGCGATAGCCGCTCATATATGGTATACTGAATACGGTTGGGCTCAAGTTTGAATAAATCTCATTGAGGAGATTCAACAAAATAAGAATCTATACGATGAGCTTTATCCAAAAAGGGGTTGGGCAGACCACCTAATACACTCTTTAAATTGCTTTGAAGATTCGGCACCACCGAAGCATTGGATGGAAGCTATGAGTTTGGGCGTTGTCATCGCTTCGGCGTACAACCTTGTTCTGCATACATTTGATGGGCATACTTCAGGTTGTTTTACTCACTTTCCATTGAGATCTCCTCCAGTTCCAATCCAAGAGCGCATTGAAATAGCTATTGCCCATATTGGGGGCAATCACTTTGTACAACTTTTCTTGCAGCTGCTTGACAATTTCCTAAACCTAAAATAATGGGTTGCCCCAAGCATAGGGTGGAGACCGACGTAGCATAATAGCCGGTAAGACGGAGTCGAATCCACTAAGGATGGTGAAGTGTGTACTGTGGAATCTCGGGTTGTAGTATTAAAACGGGCACTTAGGTAGCCACCCTTTGTAGTTTTGATTGAGAGATTGACTAAAATAAAGAAATTTGTTTTTTTTATAATAATTAAAATGATGTACGGTTGTAGGGTTCTTAGTACTCGTAACCAATCAGAATTTACCTGTTCCATTTGATGTTCTTAAAATGTTCAATTTTAGATTGAAAAAGATACCCCGTAAGATGCGAGACCCTATGGTCGCCGTATAACCATGCGCAGCGGAGAATGAGTTTTGGACTCCCATTCACATGGGCTCCGAAAATGCTTGGATTCGTCTACAGAAAGTATTTTTCCAATCTTAAATCGTCTTTTATTGTTTGAAATTAGGAACAATGTCGGAACTGATCACGACATGCTAATCACCCCACAACCCTACCGATACGACTACTCTCTCATTAATAAATGAGAAGCAAATGAAACCCTAACTTGCATCATGCTTGGAATGAAAATTAAACAAAAGATTAAAACTAAAATAAGATCCACGAGCAACTGTAATTAAGAAAGAAACGTAGTACGAGTTACCGGAAGATGTGTTCTTGAACAAAACTTGAAAACTTCAAAGGACATAGCTCTGCAAAGTAAAGAATGTAAAAAGAAAGCTGCCACGTAATGTTCGAACCCTAAAAATAAAGTTCAGGGAGGTATTTATATTAATCCCCCAAAAGTCTTAAATTGGAAATCACCAATTTAATTCCAACTACCGTTCTGGAATGGGAAAATACCAATTTAATTCCAACTCTGCTGTTGCTGTCGAGTTCCGTGCGAAGTTCCATTGTTCCATTGGTAGCGCCACAGCTATGGGTTGTAGCCTTATGTGTTTCTCTTCCCGCAGCACTCCGTATCTAGTGCTATCTGTAGGGATACAACCTTGCACTGTAGCCTTACCGCCATACGTTAAGGGGTTTTTTTACGGCCTTGCATGAAATATTGGCACCCGACGCCTCACACCTCCGTCACAACTTCCCACAATGATGTCCAACACAACCTCAAAGCCTCGCAATCCAAATTTGGTGCAAAAATTGCCTTTTTTTTCTTGCGAAATTAGCGAAAACACGAAACAAGACAAAACGCGACATCAAGTGGAAAATGAGATAAAAAGCACCTCTAACGCGCTAATTCACCCTACTTAGGCACTCATATCGATGATATCACGCGTCTATCACTCCCCCCAACTTGAGCGTTGCTAGTCCCGAGTAACAAACGAACATAAAAATAAAAAAAATAAAAACTAAAATAAACATAACATAAGTGGGGATGTGCGGGTTATGCATGCTGTAAAATAATTAGGCGGGCTGAAAGATTCTTGCCTCCTTAATCACCTGCAACTCAAACACATGCATGCCTTGGCAAAAGGAAGAACACGAATAGCGCCGCAACAATCGCAGAGATAAATGCCCCCACGAAGACAACAATGCTACACTCACTCACCAGAACACTTAAACATCCCATGAGAAAGCACTTGGCAAACTACGTGGGACCGAAACAAAGGCCTCCACGCGCCAATCAAGATAACGCTTAAGAAAACTGAAAGCACAATATATAATCACGATTCCACAAGATGAGCAACATTAATATAAAACATGCATGAATGAGAGTTTAACAACGTGCACAAGGTCTACTAAGGACTTGAAAAAGCTTATCATGACCGCAGTTCCAAACGAAAGGGAAACTGCAAAATTAGGCGACGGCCTATAGTAGCGCAAGGTCATCTACCCAGACTGGCTGCCATTTTACCCTTAGCTACCAACCATACACCCACTGGTGCCAACTAAAACAAGTCCAACAAGGAAATTAAACATCCATAACTAAACTATTACAAACCCAAATACTAGAAAACTAAATAGAGTCCATTGACACTGAAACACATGAAATAAACACATAAAATAAAACCACCACCACTACCACCACCACCACCTAGCCTCAGCATCGTGGATATCCCAGCTCAATTTGAATCGCTCCCAGCAAAGTCATCACTATCCTCCAACTCCAGAAGCTCAAGATTCTGATAAGGGCCCGAAGACTAACCGATGACACGGCCATACAACCATTGGTTCTGGTAGGCTAGTTTGCGCTGAGTCCTCCCGATTTGATGTACCTCCCTTTTTATCTTCTGCTGGCTGTTTACCATAGCCACCTTAAGACTTTCTTTAACCAAGTGTTCATACTAGCATTCGCCGGAGGTTCAATTAATAACGCACTTCACCGACCACTAGACTAGGCAACACAATTCGTAAGCAGAGAGACATCTATGGCACCAGGCTTCAACTCATTATTCTTAAACCATTTCTTACCCAGCTCCCCAGTCACCCTACCAATAGCAGAAATCAAACACGGAAACAGCATCCTAGTCTGGGTCGGGGCATCCCTGAATTCTATAATCTTTGTAAAAATGTATTGGGCCCAATCACACACAATATCCTCTGCCAAAAATGTGACCATCAAATTCCCCGTGGTCTCAGAAGGCTTACCCCCGGTCGCCCGTGGGTCTAAATTATAGCACACCAACTAGTTAGCCAAACGGAATGATGCCCTAAATTTAACGGGCCAATGTGGGATCATACCATGCTTTTTACTCTCATACATCATATCAAACACCTCTTCCTTATCACATTTTGAATTAAGGGCCGGGTAGTTTCTAGGCTGCATAGGCCTCTCGTATTCCAACCTAGTAGCAACGATATCAGGAGTTACTATCACAGGCGTCCTACCGATCCTAGAGGTAATGCAGGCCCTGGGATGCAAGTTAGTCCCAGCCTCAGGCAACACAATATGTTTATAAAATTCCTCAACTAGTTCAGTGTTATACCCAGGATTTTCCTCAAACCAAAAAGACAAATCTTGTTCTACGACAGCCTGAATGACCACATTGTTCAGTGGGAACCCATCTCTAATAATGTGCCTCTCATCCTTGACCCCACGCCCCTTACATGAGAGTTCCCAAGCCACCCGCTCGTCCCTTGCAATTTGCTCCCGATTTCTCCTACGAACCCAGCCACGCGGTGCATGCCCCTCCTCCAAATTGTGCTCTTGCTCAATGTCCGGACCACTAGCACGACTAGAAGTTGCCGCGACCTTACCCATTTCTGCCTCGGTTGCCCTCTTCTTGGGTGCCATGTATTTGGTGGGAAAAAGGTTAGGGTCTTTTTTTTTATTTTTAGGAAAAGAGGATATATGGGTTTTTGGTGAAGGTTTGAGAGATATATGTAGTTGAGATGGGGAAAAGGAGGATTTTGGTGAAACTTGGTGGAGTTTTTGTGGAGTTTGGAAGATTTGGGGTTTGCTGGGGAAAATGTAAAAGGTAAAAGATGAAAAGAGGAGAGAGAGAGATAATGGGAATACAAGGGTCGGCTGCCCCTTTTTATTCCGCACAGCAATGGTTTTTTTTTCTTTTTTCGAAGGAGGGTCAGCAGCGCTACAGCATATGGTTGTAGCGGTACGGGTTAATTTGGAAAGGCTGGCCGCGTTTCTTTCTTTTTGTTTCTTTTTTTTTTTTTGGCTAAGGGTTTTGGTTAGGTGTTTTTTTAAAGGCTTTTGGTTCCCAAAGCATGACACCCAAGAAAACTTCTTCAATTACACCCCAACGACAACGATGCTCCAAACAAAACACTCATGATATACACCCCTCCCCCCAACTTGAATCCAACTCACTCACCGGTTTCCTAGATTAGACTCAGGAACTGACTCGGATTGGCTTAAAATTGGTCAAAAGGATACATATATGGTCTAATCATACAAGAACGGCTTGTTTCATCCCTTATGCATGTTATCAATTCTCACAAATGCATGCACAATATTAAGCTACTCAATTATGAAACAAACGCCTACTATTTTACACAAATGCGAGAAAAAGAAATCAAAGAACATAGGAATGTTTATAGGATGCAATATTAACCACGTGGGGACACCTACTTAGCACAAACATGTTCACGAAAGTGCCAAATGTATGCATGAATCTAAGTTAAAATAGACACGAAAATTTAGCTAATTCTAACATGCTCGCCTAATCATACAATCAAGCATAACAAACGTATCCCCAACAATTTAAAAAATTAAAAATTTACCCCAAGCAACACCACGAGAACGTGTACAAAGTACACCCCTCCCCCCAACTAAAATCATGCGATGTCCCCAAAGCATGGAGACACAGCAAAAGGAAAACACAAGGGAGAAGAAATGGACCAACGGGTGGCAGCCAACCACCATGACCTTGGCCGATGTTCGAGGAATTTCCTATCACCCAGTCCCCGAGCGACCACACCCTACAAAAGACATTAGTACCACCAGATTCATGGTATCCGGGCTCCCAAAACAAAAATAAAAAGAAAAATACTCCACCAAATCTTCACGCGATCAACGTGTCATACTTTTCTCCCCATCCCTCACTAGTGGGCAAGAAATGGGTGGCTATACAAGACCATAATGCTAATTTTTTTTCTCTTTTCAATTTCCCCCCCTTTTTTTTCTTTTCAATTTTTTTATGAGAAAACTTACTAAACAAAAGACAAGAAATAAAGAACAAATAAATAAAAGACAAATATACATAGATTGTGCCAGAAACAACAAAACTTAGTAAAATCCAACGTCACCAATACAAAATCGCCCTTACTAGCCGGAGCTGGGCACATGATCCTTATTTTACGCATCCTTAAAAAGACTCGGCCAAAAGAAACCACACTCACTGATCTTGGCGGCGGTCTTCTTTGCGAAGAAATGACTTCCGCACGCCTTGGTGTGACAAAACTCTAAAATTCCCCTTTGATCAGTTTCAGGGACATACCAGCGCACTATCTGGTCCGCGCAATACTTGAACACATATGGATCATCGTAAATATATTGCCAGACCTTTCTCAAAAATAGTTGCTTCTCAGCTGTGGACCAATAGGGTGGAATCTGCCTAGTCACCAAATAATTGGCAATATCTGCAAACCATGGGCACGTATAAGCAGCGAACAACTGCTCGTCAGGGAAAGTATCCACAATGGGGAGATGAGAGTTGGGGTCCTCAAACTCTAGACGCGACAAGTGGTTGGCCACTACATTCTCAACCCCTTTCTTATCCTTAATGATGAGGTGGAATTCTTGCAGCAAAAGAATCCACCGGATAAGGTGAGCCTTCGCATCCTTCTTGGTCATCAGATACTTCAAGGCCGCATGATCGATATACACCACAATCTATGAACCCACCAAGTAGGACCGGAACTTGTCTAAGGCAAACACCACCGCGAGCAATTCCTTCTCAGTAGTGGTGTAGTTCATTTGTGCCTCGTTCAATGTCTTGCTTGCATAATACACGACGCAGGGATCTTTCCCTTGCCGTTGCCCTAAAACTGCCTCGACAGCATAGTCGGAGGCGTCGCACATCAATTCAAAGGGCAAACTCCAATCTGGAGGCTGCACGATAGGCGGAGTAGTGTGACTCCGCTTCAATGTCTGGAATGCCTCCTCACACACCTCAGACCACACAAAGGGCGTGTCTTTTGACAGCAAATGGCACAACGGCTGGGAGTTAGCACTGAAACCCTTAATGAAACGCCGGTAGAAACCGGCGTGACCGAGGAAAGATCGAATGTCTTTTACAGACTTTGGAGTGGGAAGATTTGCAATCAAATCAATCTTCGCCTTGTCCACCTCAATACTCTTAGATGAGACAATGTGTCCCAACTCAATCCCTTGGGTCACCATAAAGTGGCACTTCTCCCAGTTAAGCACAAGCTGCTTCTCCTTGCACCGTTGCAAGACCTTTCATAAGTTCTTGTGGCATTCGTCAAACGAATCCCCAAAAACTGAAAGTCATCCATAAACACCTCCACTATCTTCTCTACCATGTCGCTAAATATTCCCATCATGCACCTTGAAAAGGTTCCGAGAGCATTGCACAAGCCAAACGGCATGCGACGGTAAACAAACGTGCCATAAGGACACGTGAAGGTGGTCTTCTCCTGATCCTCCAAGGCTACCTCAGTCTGAATGTAGCTAGAGTACCCATCCAGGAAGCAATAGAATGCCCGGCCAGCCACCCTTTCCAAAATTTGATCAATAAATAGGAGAGGGAAATGGTCTTTCTGGGTGCTCGCATTGAGCTTCTGATAATCAATGCAAACTCACCACCCGATTTGAACAGGGTTCAACACTAGCTTGGTGGGTACTTAAGTGTGTCCGGTAGAGACTTTAACTCTGGTTTAGGCGGCTGGACAGACGATGGGAGAGCTTTAGGAAGTGGGGCACCCAGCGGCTCAAGAACTAGGTTCCAAGCGGCGCCACACACATCCTCCACTTTAAGCATCTCCATTAAACTCCCTACCTCTAGAGAATCCAAGAATGATGCCTCTTCAACGGTTAAGGTTATCTCCAGAGGATCCTTGTACAACACACTATCGACATGCTCTTGCACCAGCATGTCGATCAAACTCACCTCGTATACCTCCTCATCATCCTCAACCCGGCTATCTACGTTGAAAACATTTACCTCCAGTTTCAAGTCCACAAACAACAATTGGACTTGTCCAGTTTTGCAATCCATGACAATACTGGAGGTGGCTAAAAATGGACGGCCTAGGATGATAGGAGTCTTTTCAAAGACCTCCAGTATTGGGCATGTATCCAGGACAATGAAGTCGACTAGAAAAAGAAACTCGCCCATTTGAATTAAAACATCTTCCATCACCCCTTTGGGAATTCTCACACTCCAGTCATCCAACTGTAGCGTGACCGGTGTGGTTTTCAAATCGCCTAAACCTAGTTTCAAGTATACCAAATAGGGGAGCAAGTTCACACTCGCTCCGAAATCCAGCAAAGCCTTATCAAACTTTTGGCCTACGATCACTATGGGGATGGTGGGACAACTAGGGTCCTTACACTTGGTGAGGATCTCAGCCTGGAGAATGGAGCTCACTTCCTCCGTCAGAAGCACTTTGTCTTGACTCTTAGTCCTTCGCTTTAAAGTGCACAGATCCTTCAAAACCTTTATAAACTGAGGGATGGCATCAATGGCTTCCATCAAAGAAATCGAAAACTGAACTTTCTTGAATAGTTCAAGTATTTGAAAGTTCACATTGACCTTAGGCTTTGCTACCAAGCTATTTGGCTATAGAGCAACGAGTGGTGATGGAATCGTGGGGGCTACAGGTGCAAGCACCACCACTTTAGGAGGCTCTGCCTCCTCTCTCTCTTCCTCAGCGGCACTTTCCAAGTCTAGAACGACTGCTGGTGCAGCTACCGACACCATGGGTGGCACCGATTTTTGCTTGGGAGGTAAGTCCTTGTGGATCACCTTCCCACTTCTGAGATTGGTGATCACATTAGCCTCTTCTAGCCTAGGGTTCAAGTTACTCGGGCCAGAAGAATTGCCCATAAAATGAGTACCGGCGGCATTGACTTGAGGTTGAGAAGGAAACCTTCGCTTCTCCTGATGAACTTGTCCAACTACCGCCGTCAAATGGGTCCTAATGTCACCAATTACCTATTTGGTCTGCTCAGAAAAACTAATTTGAGACTGCATGAAAGCCTTCATCATCTCATTAGTCTGCTTATCCCACAGGGGATGGTTAATGCTAGGGGGTGGTCCAAAAGATGAAGGACCGAACCCCTGTTGATTATGAGATGGGTAACGGAATTGGGTGATTTTGGCCTTAAGGAGACCGGAACTGCTCAAATTGCTGCTGAGGTGGTGCTTAGGGTTGCACCGGGACTTTTTGATCCCTCCAACCAAGAAGTGGAGTTTGGGCCCATCCTGAATTGTAGGTATTTGAGAACGGGTCCCAATGCTAGTTAATCGCATTTACCTCAGCCTGATTACTATGGTATACATCTTTAACAATGGGAACGCAGGGCAAGCAGTGACTAAATGCCCCGAACACTCACATAACGCACACACTCCATTGACTCTCAGCTCATTCACCTCTTGCTTAAGCTTCAAGTCCTCTAACTGTTTAGCCATCTTGTCCAACTGAGACTGGACATTATGCTCTCACACGCTTGAAGGAAAAATGCCGAACCCACTAGGTCCCTGTGCAGCCATGGCCCTATCACCGAGGTTGGAAGGTTCCCAACTTCAGCGTTTCTCAACCAACTCGTCTAGAAAGTCCCACGCATCGTCCAGGGACTTATCTAGAAATCCTCCTCTTTATAGAGGTATTACATCTGTTGGGCCGTCGAAATATTCAAGCCCAAATAGAAAAATGACACCAACTAGTGTTTCATGAACCCATGATGCGGTAAGGACAACAATAAGTCCTTGAACCGCTCCCAGCACCTTAAAAATGACTCGCCCTCTTTCTGCTTATACGACTGAACTTGGCGAGTCAGGTACTTTGATTTACTCTTCGAGAAATATTTCTTGTAAAATAAATCTCGGACAGCAGCCCACATCGTGAAAGACTGTGGCTTCTGCATCTGCAACCACTTATCCGCACTGTCTTTGAGTGAAACCGAGAAAAGTTTAAGCCAAGCATTCTCCCACTGAGAAGTGGTGGCAAGGGTGCGCACCAACCCCTCGAAATAACGGACGTGCTCATATGGATCCTCATTCTCCTTCCCATAAAATAGGGGAAGGACATTGTGGGTTCTAGGTTTGACAGTGAAAGCATTGCGTATCTCCACCGTCTCTCTTGGAAAAACAATTGGACTGAGAGGAGAGGTCCTCTCAGGATGCATGTGATCACGCATCGACATCGGTGGCTCGATTATTAAATCAACAAAAAGGCTACCGATATCAAACGACTCACTGCTAAAAGACTCCTCCTCCAAAGTTACTCTCGGAACTCTCTCAATGGCTACGAGATGTCTGGTATTGTCTCGATAGTACTTAGGCTTTAGAGGTGATTCCTTTCCTATGATGGAGGATTGCTTACCTCTACCTATGTTGACTCGAAACAACTAAAGAAACTAAAAAGAAAAACAAAATCAAAATAACTACCCGAATTCTTAACACACGTTATCGTCCCTGGCAGTGGCGCCAAAAATTCTTGACGATTTCCTAGTCCTAAAATAATGGGTTGCCCCAAGCGTAGGGCGGAGACCGACGTAGCACAATATCCGGTAAGTTCAGAGTCGAATCCATAGAGACGATGATGTGTGCTGACTAAAAACTCAAATTGTTATAATTTAAACGGGCTCTTAGGTAGCCACCCCTTGTAGTTTTGATTGAGAGATTGACTAAAATAAAGAAATTTGTTTGTTTTTTTTTAAATAATTAAAAAGAGGTACGGTTGTAGGGTTCTTAGCACTCGTAACCAGACTGAATTTACCTGCTCCATTTGATGTTCTTAAAACATTCAATTTTAGATTGAAAAAGATACCCTGCAAGATGCGAGACCCTATGGTCGCCGTATACCCATGCGCAGCGGAGAATCAGCTTTGGACCCCCATTCTCCCGTTCACATGGGCTCCGAAAATGCCCGGATTCGTCTACGGGAAGTATTTTTCCAATCTTAAATCGTTTTTCATTGTTTGAAATTAGGAACAATATCCGAACTGATCACGGCATGCTAATCACCCCGCAACCCTACCAATACGACTACTCACTCATTAATAAACGAGAAGCAAAAGAAACCCTAACTTGCATCATGCTTGGAATGAAAATTAAACAAAAGATTAAAACTAAAATGAGATCCACGAGCAACTTTAATTAAGAATGAAATGTAGTACGAGTTACCGGAAGATGTGTTCTTGAACAAAACTTGAAAATTTCAAAAGAAAGAGCTCTACAAATTAAAGAACGTAAAAAGAAAGCTGCTACGTAATGTTCGAACCCTAAAAATAAAGTTCGGGGAGGTATTTGTATTAGAGTCCCACTATGTGTACCGACGGTTTCCGTAGGGAAACTGTACCGACGGCCATGCGTGGCCGTCTCCGGCCACCGGACGGCCTATCCAAACCGTCCAAAAATCTATAAAAAAAAAACGAGGGGGCCAGAGCGGGAATCAACGGCATCCGAGGTGTGTAAGGTGCTTGATCCGAGCATCCTTTTTTCGTGTATATATGTATATTCACGGGAATATACATATATACACGAAAAAAGGATGCTCGGATCAAGCACCTTACACACCTCGGATGCCGTTGATTCCCGCTCTGGCCCCCTCGTTTTTTTTAAAAAAAAATTTGGACGGTTCGGATCGGCCGTCCGGTGGCCGGAGACAGCCACGCGTGGCCGTTGGTACGGTTTCCCTACGGAAACCGTCGGTGCAGACAGGATTTCCGTTTGTATTAATCCCCCAAAAGTCTTAAATTGGAAATCACCAATTTAATTCCAACTACCGTTCTAGAATTGGAAAATACCAATTTAATTCCAACTCCGCTGTTGCTGCCGAGTTCCGTGCGAAGTTCCATTGTTCCATCGGTAGCGCCACAGCTATGGGCTGTAGCCTTATGCGTTTCTCTGCCCGCGGCACTCCGTATCTAGTGCTATCTATAGGGATACAACCCTACACTGTAGCCCTACTGCCATGCGTTAAAGGGTTTTTTTTACAGCCTTGCATGAAATATTGACACCCGACGCCTCACACCTCGGTTACGACTTCCCATGATGATGTCCAACACAGTCTCAGAGACTCACAATCCAAACTTGGTGCAAAAATCGCCCTTTTTTCCTGCGAAATTAGCAAAAACACAAAACAAGACAAAATATGGCATCTGGCGGAAAATGAGATAAAAAGCGCCTCTAACGCGCTAATTCATCCTACTTAGGCGCTCATATCCATGATATCACGCGCCTATCTGCAGCCTCATTACCCTGTACCTCCCTTCCCAACATGGTGGAGGAATAATGCATCAAACCAAGCTAAAGGATATGTTGCTCATTATACAACACGAATTAGTTTGTGGGAAAAAATAATGGATACAAGACCAAGCGAGGCAGGAGCAGAATTTGGTGGAAACATTTATTAGAAATTGGATTTTCATGTATTTTCACTCTTCGACGAAATTAGTATAAGTTATATTTTAATTATTTATTTATTAATTAAAATTAGTACAAGTTATGTTTCAATTAATCATTTATTAATTAAAATTATAGTAAGAAGTCTTTTAAAAGTAAAACGAAAAACTAACTAAAATAGTAATTAAAGTCTTTTAAAAGTAAAACAAAAAAAACTAAAAAAAGTAATTAAAGTCTTTTAAAAGTAAAACAAAAAAAATTAGTAAAAGTACAAAAAATAAAACAATAATTAAAGCCTTTTAAAAGTAAAATAAAAAAAACTAAAAAAAAAAAAAAAAAAAAACCTAAACGCGGGGGGGGGGGGGGTTGTCTGAGGAGGGTGCAAAAAGAGGGTCTTGACTATGCCTTGGTCTTTTGGCCTTTTCTTTAATTTTATTGTGCTTTCTTGATTCAATGGCAATTAAATGCAGTCCTTAGGGCCAAGAGTGAGAGTCAGTGTGAGACAATGACGTAAATCTCTCATCTTTGAAGGGCCTTTTTGTCTTTTCATTGAATGTTCTGTGTCATGCCGCTGTCCTATGCGGCCCTATTTGGTTTGGGTTTTGAGAAAGGTTTTTGAGAGTAATGAGTGGAGATAGATAGATAGATAGAGAAAATTTATTGGAGACCTTGACCAGGGGTTTTGAGACCCCAAAACAAACAAAGCCGCTCCGCTCTCATTTCTCGCTCTGCATTCGTGCTCACAATCTTTACGATTTGAATAGTTTGAGAAGTTTTTAAAAGTCGCTTCTAAGCTCACGCGCATGTGTATGCTAATTATATGACTTAGGTCCCGTAACTCTAGGCCAAAGGATGAAAGGAGCCTTTATTGATGATCTCTAACTCTCCATACTACTAGGTCCTTTCTTTTTTTTCGATATCATCTCATATATATATATATATATATATATATATATATATCAAAACATGAATAAGTGTGGGCAGCAATGCCCTTGGAAATTTTCAGATTTCCAAGTGCGAGGGCCCGGAATTGAGGGAGCGCGAGCGCGGATGGCAAGCGCTCAAAAATACAGAGTCACCACTCTGGTTTTGAAGGTCCGACACCCAAGGAACCGTATTTTGAAGCACTTGTCGCGCTGTTTGATTTGAAAAAGTGAAGGAACCAGTCCATCATAACCACATATGGGTTCGGGAGCTAGGTTACGAAAGGGAAAGGATTTTAAGGCATCCCTCTTGCCCAATCCGGAGACCGGTCTTTACTTAGGCATTTTGTGAAAATATTTGCGATTCTTCTTTATTAATCAATTTTTAGCCAATTAGAGCGAAGAAATAATTAATCGGGGATTAAAACTGTAACACTTTCACAAGATGTGATAAAAAAGTAGCATGGATGGATGATATACTAGAAAATAAATGAGATAAAATTCAACACTGTGGCTGGACATCAAAACAGTGCGTTGATATGAATTAGGAACGAGCAGTAGCCGACTTGCATGCATGGACCTGCCAGCATGCAAACCAACCGTCACGCAACAAACTCATACCATCGCGCGATGGTCCATATCCTCCAACAGGTTCAATTTTACTTCCCTCTGGGCTCTGGAAGGACCAGTGCACACCCAGATTCAAACCGAGCAATTTATATGTACTGAAAGTAAATAATTATTACAAGCAGGATGAATAGGAATAAAATGCAACCCTTGAACAGTGGAAGTATTAAAGCAAAGGCCAAGGGCCTAGTTGCCCATGCAAGGGCAGTTCCTGGAAATAAGCGAACGATAGCGCGATGGAGTGAAACTCTCGCGCGTTACTCCTAACTGGATTTTCAGGAAATGCTTTGCATGCCTGGGCTCTGAAACATACTCAGAAGCTACCCAGGGGCATTCCAAGGTGAGCAAGTAAGTAAACTAAGCTAACCTACATATTTTAACATGCATGATAGTGGGTTAATCCTAACAACACTTCACAATAACTTTGTAATATTTATGAAAGCAGAAAATGACTAGCCTCCCATCCCCACGAGAACTGTCTCGCGCAGACCAGAAGCGTCGCGCGAGTAACTGAGTCCATCGCACGTGGGAGAGCCAATGGACAGTTCTTGTAACTCTGCTGACTTTAGGACCAGAATTGGTATTGATTACCAGCTTTGGCCCTGCCAGCCCCCTTCAGGGATCAAAACAGTAAACAGTAAAAGGAATTATACCTTTGCTTGAGTGTTTTGAAAATAGATTGAACAAAGTGATGGTGCTTGGAAAATGAGTGTATGGAAGTGATTTGAGTGATGAGATATGAAGGGCGTTAGAGATTGTGTAGCCTTCTTTTGCTTGAAAAATTGGTAACCTTTGTCTTGAAAGACAATGGGGGTACTTATAGAACAAGATGAGGGAGTAAGGTGGGTGGAGGGCATGGCCTAGCAACCAGCCAACAAGGCTGGCCAACTTCCCTTGGTGGGAAAAGAAGCCAACAAGGTGATAGAGTTGTTGTGAGGGTGGTGCAACCCATGTACCTACAGAACACTGTTTAGTCAACGAAAACGGGATTCCTCAGGACAGCAATCCCCTGATCATCACAAAATTCAGCTGGAAAAAGGTGAAAACGACAGGTGTTGACCATCGCGCGAGGGAGTGACTCCATCGCGCGACGGTAGTACCAACCCACGCGACGGTCAACAGTCAAGATTTTGACTTTGACCAACACCTGGCAGGTAAAGCATTGCGCGAGGGATCCAATGGACCGCACGATGGTCAACCCTTGAGGTCAGAGTTTTGACTTAGGGTTTTGGGGTTTAGAATGGGTTCCACTTACTCCAAGCTCAAGCCATTACACTCTCAAAACTGTTTTTGACCTGATTCATCATCGGGGAAACAAGAAACCGAAAAATAAAGTAAAACAATTGGGAAACCAGATTGAGGTGTCTACAATAAGTATAAAAAAAAATTTACACCAAATTCTAATAACAGCAAAAAAACAAAAGAAAAAACCGCTTAGCTTTGATGTCGGATCCAACACTCCGCTCGTGAAGATGGGTTGAGGATCGCTACTGGATCACGTTCCCGCCGTAGTATCACCACCAGATCCGCATCTTGACGCTTCTTTGTCGCCGTTAGAGAGTTCAGAACACGTCGCCCGATCGATTCAAGAACCAAGATTTGGGCCCTTTCTTATTACAATTATTGGAATTATAGCAGTTGACGATTCGAAGTCAAGTCAAGTAAAAAGGCATCCGCGGTTTTGATGTTTTGGTTATAAACCGACACTCCTTATAAAGTTGATATGTCTTTATTTTTCTGAATTGGCATCCGCGTTTAAGTGACTTGATGGAAACTCGGAATGGAAAATCCTACAGTACGGCCCATGTTGCAGGAGCTATAGAGCGATCGATTTGGTCGTTCATTTTGATGTCGATTGCTAGAATTTAATCTGAGTTCCTATTGATACGAGCCATTCATTGTCTGGATTTAAATTTGAACCGTTTATCGCCAAAATAGATGACCGGACTGCCGCCCTACAGCCTCTGCAGTGTGGGTCTCGGTCCTGGAAACTCACCCTCGCTAAATTAAAATAGCAACCATCTCAATGAATATATAGTTGAATACAGCTTTGAGCTTTCCATTCCGGGCGGCTTTAATTACCATGGTTTTAGGGGTGCAGAGGTCTAGGCTGGAATAGTAGAAGCAATAATATGCATCATGTACAGTAATATCTAATTATGTGTAGATACTGTTTGTATGATGCAACAAATGATGTAAGCATCGTTTAAGCGAACCTCCTGGATTCAAAAAATACACCCCTTAAGTTCCGTTCAGTTTTTAGAAATGCTGTGTGAAAAAAAGGTTTCCAAAAAAAATAAAGTGAGGTGAAGTAAAATAAAGGAAAATGATTTTTATTTTCTTGTGTGTTATCCAGAAATCTTGCAGTAAAACAAGAATTCCTTCATTTTGGCAAGATCTATTTTGTAAGAAAGTGTTTTTCAGTGAAAAAGTTAAAGTTATGAATCTTATAACTTTCCTGATAACTGAACATAAAAAATTATAGAAAAGTTGATTTTTTGGTTCCTTCCGTGCAACTTAACGGTGCCTAAGGAGGATGCATGGTCTACTAAAGTCTTTGGCTTTGGTACAGTGTGATAAATAGGACAGGCAATTGCATGGAAACCACTAAACCAGTGGTCCAAAATCATACATAAAGCACACCGTCTAGCTGTGGAAGGCCCCCCCGGCCCCCCGCCCACCTTAAATATTGGGGTCCCTCTAACTCGTATATGTATGATTGCTTTGAGTTTGTATATATGGTTTTGTTTGAGAACGCCGATATGATCCACTAATGAGTACTCAAACGTATCCAAAAGCAATGAGGTCTCCTGTTCCCCTTGTAATATTGTTCATACTGATATGCTTTGATTTTCAATGTTTGTCAGAAAACTCATCTCTAAAGCCTCTAAAACTTGGATTTGAATTAATTTCGTGCTTGATTGGGAATAAATATTTTCAAGCCTATAAGTTGTAATTTGTTTTCAGAAAAGTAAACTACCGAATAAGAAAACAAAAAACATAACGAGAAATGAAGGAAAGAAAAAAGGTGGAAAAAGAAGCGGCAACAAATGACGCAGATGGTTTACCCAAAAAAAAAAAACAAATGACGCAGATGTCCATCGTCCAGCCAAGAAGGATCGATTGCCAGGTGGGTCTTTTAGTTCCAACCCACATTGAACCTACTTTTAATCCGTCTAAATCCATATAAATATGGGTTTATATGGGTTTAACCCATATCAATCCATTATGTAATATGAACAGGTTGGATTGAGTTATAAATGGGCGGATTGGGCAGGTTAAAAATATGGGTTGTGATTAGGGGTGGCAAACGGGCGGGTTTGGGTCAAATTGGGTAAGTTGTTAGTGGGTTGGGTCTTTAATGGGTCATTGACCCATTTAGACCCATTAACTATGAGTCTAATTACCCATACCCAACCCGACCCATTTATTTTAAAGCAAACCCGACCCGCCCATTAACCCAATTACATATATACTAAAAATTATAATCGAAAAATTAGAAAAGTAAAAAAAATTTATGATCGAAACTCATAAATTTTTTCAAAAAGACCAGAATAAGTAATTTTTTTTGTCTTATTGATTTTTTTTTTATCTTTATTCAAAAAATTATAAGTTTCGATCAAATTTTTTTACTTTTCCGATTCCTCTCATCAAAACAAATTAATAAGTCACAAAAATGTGACACAGAACAAAAAAAATGCAAAAAAAAATTGAATAAGAACAAAAAAATAAGTCAATTTTTTAATCCAAACCCTTTGCGGGACTATCATGAGAGAAATTTATTCACGGCGGAGCACAATTTCACGGGTCCTTTCGCGCAATTAATGGATAAGATGTGTTTTCAATTTTGACTGGTCAAAATAATTGTTACCGGTCACAATTGATTTTTAATTCGGACCATTTAAAATATTTTTGGACGCGTGTGATTTAACACAAAATAATTGAATAAAAAAGAGAGAGAGAGAGAGGGGGGGCGGGGGAGAGAGAGAGGGAGAGAGAGAGAGAGAGAGAGAGAGAGAGAGAGAGGCCGGGGGGACAGAGACAGAGAGAGAGAGTGAGAGAGAGAGAGAGAGAGAGAGGGCGGGGGGGTGGTTGGGGTAGGACAGAGAGAGAGAGAGAGCCGGAGGGGGGGGGGGGGGGGGGGAAGGGGGCAGGGGAGAGAGAGAGAGGGGGGCGCACTCCTCCACTTTCCAATTGCAAAAGAGACCAATTAAGAGATGAAATTTGGTGGGTTATTTTCATTGCCCATTGGGTCATTTAAGTTGACCCAATTAATGCCCAATTATGACCCAACTAATAATGGGTTAGTTGGGTTTGAACCCATTCTTACCCAACTAATAAATGGGTTGGGTTGGGTCTATTTTCTAGTTGATGGGTCTGGGTTTGTTAATGGGTCTGGGTTCAATTTGCCACCCCTAGTTGTGATTGTCACCTCTAAGTCTCCGCTCATAAAGATGGGTTGAGGATCATCACTGAATCACGTTCCCGCTACTGTATCACCAATAGATCTGCATCTTGATGCATTCTCCATTGCCGTTAGAGCGCTCAGGAACACGTCGCCCGGTTGATTCACGAACCAAGATTTTGGCCCTTTCTTAGAGCATGTACACCAGATAATGTATAATACATTTTTAGTTATTTTAGCTAAGAAAAACAAAAACAAACAAAACCAGCTACAGCGGCTTCGGGAAAAAGGCAGCTACTTTCCATTCTTGAACAGTGGTCTGGTGCATATGCCGAAGGTGGTACAGCTACTGTTCACCAGCTATGCTTTAAAAAATTAGTTTATTTCACCTCTTCTCTCACTTAAATTACTATTCATCTTCTCTCATTCACTCGTTCTCTCTCAAAGTAATAATATTTTAATAAAGAATAAGTTAAATAAATAGTGTTAATGTAGTGTTAAAAGAAATGTGATTAGATAAAATAAAAAATGTATACTGTTTACATACAAATTTTTTAGCTTAATTACCGATGAACTTGCTCTTATTATGTAAGAGAAGACAATCACTGTTTTGGTTCACAGTTTTGAGATGACAATCACTGTTCAGATTTAATTTTGACCGGGAATAACCTAGTGGTGGGTCCTAAAAATGCAAGGGGACCATCTCTCTCTCCCGAAATGATATTTGGTTCCAACCAATATCATCACGCAATTGTACCAACGGGTCGTCCGGCCCACTCCGGCTACCGGACGACCGATCTGAGCAGTCTAAAAATTTTAAAAAAATTAATGATGGGGCTCATGAGAGAAGCAATAGCATCCAATGTGTGTAAGGGCTCAATCTGAACACCCCATTTTCGTTATGTACGACAATGAGGTGTTTAAATCAAACACCTTACATGCATCGGATGCTGTCAATTCTAGCCTAGACACCCTTGTTATTTTTTTTTAAAATTTTTGGACGATTTGGATCGATTGTCTGGAGGCCGGAGTAGGCCTTTTAGTACAATTTCAGGATGGTACCCATCGGATCAAAAAAAAAAAGAGGATGGTACCCATCGGTACCATTAGTGGGACTCCTCTTTCACTCTCGAGAATCGAACTGCTGGATTCAGATGTCTGTTCTGAACCGACTTTTTTTGCCCTTTTGAGAGATGTCTGTTGTACATACTTTTTGGTCTCCACAACTTTCAAATACTTAGCATTTAAAAATAACTTTATGAAATAAAAATTAAAAAAGGGAAACCAAACACAGTGAATAGCATGTGCTTACAATTATTGGAATTATAGCGGTTGATGATTCGAAGTTAAGAGCATCCGTATCACCTTTTTTAAGTTTTGGACAAAATTACATCTTAAAATATTACTTTTTTACTTTAGCTATTCACTTTTAAAATATCTACAGCATTAGGCTCTATATATTAAAGTTATTCCATTAAAAATGTTATTTATTTATTTTTTTTATTCAATGAATGTAAAAGCAATACCGTGTGAACAGTAAAACAACCCATCAATTGAAAGCAAAAGCCAAAAGCAAAGGTAGTGTTCGGTTGTCAATTTATTTTTGTTTTTGTTTTATTTTTCAATCATTATTCTACTTTTTTCTCTAATTATTATCTTATTTTTTTAATTATTATTTTCTCATCTCTCTCTATCTCTCTCCAATCATTATCTACTCTCCAATTATTATCCTATTTCTCTCTTCACCCACTGTCAAAATTAAACTAAACTAAACTCCCAACCAAATAAAGCGAAAGCTGTCTTTGTGAAAATAGTAAAATACCATGTGAACAGTGGCTTGTGATAGGAAACGAGCAACTGTTGCAATTCTAAAATACAGGGATGATTGAGCGAGGCCGATGCACATAATTTTCCAGAATTCAAGTCGCTCGTTTAGCTAAGAAGGACAAGTAGAGATGCTAGTGTGAATGCTCTAAGACTCCGTTCCGAAACGAGTTTTAAGTGCTTATTTTTTAAAAAGACAATTTTAAGCTCAAAAATAATGGGCTTAATGAAGTCTAAAAATATGCAATATTGATAGTGTTTGAAAAAAACTCGATGAGATCTTTTATACAGTGCAAAAAAAAAATCAAAAAATTAATTTTCATTTATATTATTTTTGAATTTGAAAACGTGAAAATAAGTACTTATTTTTTAAGAAGATATTTTGGAACGGGCTCTAAGTCAAGTAAAAAAGCATCCACAATTTTGATGTTTAAACCGACACTCCTCATAAAGTTGATTTGTCTTTATTTTTCTGAATTCGCATCCACGAGAAAGTGACTTTATGGAAACTCGGAATAGAAAATCCTGCAGTATGGCGCACACTGCCGGAGCTGTAGAGTGGTCAATTTGGCCGTTCATTTTTTATGTCAACTGCTTGAATTTAATTCGAGCTTCTATTGATACGAGCCATTCATTTTTTGAATTTAAATCTGAACCGTTTATCGTCGAAATAAATGGCCGGACCGCCGCCCTACAGCCTTTGCAATGCGGGTCGATCTTGGTCCTGGAAACTCACCCTCGCTAAATTAAAATACCAACCATCTCAATGAATAGTTGAATACAGCTTTGAGCTTTCCATTCTGGTGCGGTTACCATGGTTTTAGGGGTTTAAGCAAACCTCCTGCGTTCAAAAAATACACCCCCTAAGTTCTGCTCAGTTCTCAGAAATGTTGTGCGAAAAAAAGATTTTCAGAATAAGTAAAGTGAGGTGAAAGTAAAGTAAATGAAAATGATTTTTATTTTCTTATGTGTTTACCAGAAATCTTGCAGGAAAATAAGAATTCTTTCATTTTGGCAACACCTATTTTGTAAAAAAGTGTTTTCCAGTGGAAAAGATGAAGTTATGGATCTTACAACTTTCCTGGCATGTGAACACAGAAAATTGTAGAAAAGTTGCTGAATAGATCTATCAAAGTCTTTGGGGTGGTCTTAAAGTATTTGGCTTTGCCCGCCGCCCACGTCGCTCTAACTCGTATATGTATGATTGCTTTGAGTTTGTATATATGGTTTTGTTTGAGAACGCCGATATGATCCATTAATGAGTACTCAAATGTATCCAAAAGCAATGAGGTCTCCTGTTCCACTTGTAATATTCTTCATACTGATATGCTTTGGAGCAGGTGGAACACAGGGACAAACTAGACGTATCCCCGGCGATGAAAGTAAGGTTTTTTTTTCATTTTTTCTGTTTGTGCTTAATTCTAGTTTTTCATCTCTCAACTATAGGAGAAAGAGGTTCAGCACAAGATGAGAAGATGAGAGTCGTATGATTTTGAATATTTGAAATGGTTTAATACATATGCTTTTAAGTTAGGACAGTAAACGAGGCGAACCGAGCTTTGCCGACCGAGCCTTAATGAGTCAAACTTAGTCATTTACTAAAAGTTTTCTACAATCTGAACGCAATTTTATATAAGCCCTATATATGTTTGTGTTAAGATGTCTAGTAGGAGTAATAGTTTATGCAATACTATAATATAGAGCTTTTTCCATGTCATGTCTCTTGTCTAAATACTCAAAAGGGCCACCATGATTTGGTTTCTGCAGTGGCAGCCCTTCGTGATATAGCTCAGCAATTGGGTAAAACGGACTGGAATTTGAGTTTGAACGAATGTGATGAAAATGGAAATTGGCATACGCCGGAGAAGTACGACTTGTATAACAGTACTGTCAACTGCACCTGCCTTGGTGATGGATGTCACATCAGCGCCATGTACGATTCCCTTCTAATTTCCATGTTCTTCAAAATTCATATTCGTATATTGCTCACTTATACGATAGAAAGCTTCATATATCAACTGTGTGGTCCCAAATTCAGATGACACACTAGAATAGTTAGATTAACATATTGGAAGAGGAGTTGAACTCCTAACCTCCATTCTCTTAGTATCTGAGTGCACACCTAATGCCGACGGTCCAAAGTTCTCTTGACGACACCCCAGAGCGACGTGGTTAACATTGCGGCATCACCTCTCTTGTTAGCCACCAAAATGACAAGTTTCCAGTTTTTAGTGCTAATTTGGACTACCGTAGAGTACCTTTGGTGCGTTTATCTTGTTTGTCTCCCTAAACTCATGTATGCAGCAATATGTTGTATTATGAAAAAGGAAAATGCTAATGACAGTCCATTCAAATGGGCAGGAAAAGGATAAAAAGAAAACACTGTTTGTTTAAAGTGTATTAGAAGCTCTTTTTTTTTTTTCTTCTTCTTCTTGCCTTATTCAATTATATCTACTCACATTGTGCTGCAGGCATGCACTAAAAAATGGATTTCGGTCATAAATTTTTTACTTTCCCAAATAATCCTCAAAAGTTTGGCACTAAATTAACGAATGCGATTTTTTTTTGGAATAAAGATGAAATAGAAAAGTTCAACATTAGGGCAGAGGGATAGAGTAGCACCTGGGGCAGGGCGTATGGTGCACATAAGAGAAGATAGCCCCCTTTTATGGAGGAGTCTCCTTTCATATGGGAGATGGGATCAGCCTTAGAGACAGCATGCTGAGATCTTAGGGTTACAAGTAGTACGATTCACTCTTTCTAGGGGTCAGGTGACTTGCTCAAGGTTAGGTTTTGCTTTCTTGTAGAGACCTCTCTATCTTGGCATAGGTTTGTGAACTGGAGCCCTCAGGGTACCTCACGGACACAATCCAATACAACATTCTCCGGACATGTATCAAAGTCAAACACACCTAAATACATGTCAAAATTTTCTTGTTACATTTGTTTTACTAGGACATATTCATATTGTGGACGTGGTTGTGAAGTGGAGCCCTTGGGATACCTAAGAAGCACGGACACGTCTACCGCCGTCACATATTGGACACGCTTCTCTGGATCATTTCCAACGTACACCTAATACATGTCAATTTTTCTTATTAAATTTGTTTTACTGGGACACATTGTGGACACTCTAGGACAAGTAGGGACACTCTTGGAACACGTGAAGAATTCATTAAGAGATTAAAATGTAATGTTTAAAACTTGGCCCAAAGATCAAATTTTCAATTGGTGGTTAGTTCTTGAATACTAATTACACAGTGACTCTTGATTTTTATATTCAGACTGATAATACTTTTTGTTTGTTTTATGTTCATTTGATAGAAATGATGTTTTTTTCTATTATATATAAACTCATAAGATACCTCTATGATTTTTTTATCTGAAAAAGTGACGTATCCTCTTGTCCATATAGTATCACTACTACAATAATAGATATGCGTCACACTAAGAAGATTCACAAAGATCACGGTTTTAGTGAAAGCGTGATAAAAAGTGATGCTTAAATTTTTTTATCTCAGTTTAAGTTCAAAACTGAGATAAAAAGTGGGTTTCAGCGCAAAATAAAAGACCTCGCTTTTGCGGTGAGGTAAAAAAAAAACAACCTCACCCTTGCGGAGTGATAAAAAATTTTAGAGCGGAAAAAATGAGATAAAAGATCTCGCTCTTGTGGCGAGATAAAAGAGAAAAGACCTCACCCTTGTAGCGTGATAAAAAAGAGAAAAGATTTCACCCTTGTGGTGTGATAAAAGATTTTAGAGAGGAAAAGAATGAGATAAAAGATCTCACTCTTGTAGCGAGATAAAAGAGAAATGACCTCACCCTTGTAGCGTGATAAAAAACTTTGGAAATCGAGAAAGGTGAGATGCTTATTGTCAACTTTGGGAAATGAGATTCTGGGTATCATCGCGTGTGAAGGATTGGAGAGAGTTCGAAGGCCAGAGACATACAAATAGTGGCAAATTCGGACTCAGTGGGCCAGGTTCAGTCAACTTCCCCTGAGCCAAGGAATCATGAAGACAGTGAAAGCTAAGGTAAAAAACTGCTACCATAAGGATTTTTTTGTTGATGAGACTAGTAATTGGTTGTTAGAGGGATGGAGAAGCCACCATTGAAATTGAAATTTAATATAAATACAAAATTCATATGAAATGGTTAGCTTATAAAAAAAAATTTAAAGTTTGTCCATAATATTACAGTCTGCATGTTGTGATAATTTTTATAAAAATACAAAGTGCACACAACAACAAAAAACACTATTGTCAACTAAATATACTAGCTAGCTAAAACTAAATTTTCGTCGCAAGAAAATCTTTTGGTGACAACAACTAATTTTGATTGGAAAAAAATCTGTTGTCATATTTTAAAATTTTTTTAAACAATGTTTATATATGTATTTTTATATATTTTAATACCATATTAATTGCATTCCAAAAAATTCAGTAAATTTTAAGAGGAATTTTTTTTCCCTCACTTTAGGAAGTAAGTATAAATATTTTTGTTTTCCTAATCTAACAGAAGTTCTTGGCTAGCTTAGTGGTAAGGGCTTGGGAAATCAACTAAGAGTGCGTGGGTTCGAAACTTAGCAATGACAAGAAAAGATGGTCTAGTAGATACAAGTTTTCCATCTCAGTTTATGGTAGTGTGATCATTTTGAACTTTCTATCACGCTTATAGACCGTGATCTAAAGTGACATACAATTACACCCAGAAAAGAGAAATGATCACGCCCAAGAGAAACAAGAGAAACGATCACACTTTTTGGCCGTGATTGTTTCTCTCTTTCAATCACAGTTTATAACTGTGATAAAAGAGAGAGACTTACAATCACACTCAAATCCATCACGGTAGCAAGAGTGTGATGAAAAACTTACAATCACGGTTAATAGGTGTGATCTTTATGGTTTATTGTAGTAGTGTATCGTATCAGTGTCCCGTGTCTGTAACCATGCGTCTTAGTGGGATACCATCATCCACCCTACTCATGACCAATCCACAAGTATCTACTTATCTCGCGTGGGGTAATATATAGGTTAAGACATTAAGTGCATAACGAGGCCCCAACCATTGAGGAGGGGTGAAGCGTCTGTAGTGTTCGCAGCCTAGGCAGGCTGTGATAGCATCAAAGGTGCCATTCTTGTGCAGAGTGATGGTGAGAGGAGGTACCGAGTGGGCAATTAGGACAAGGTATTGAAAAAAGCAAATGACCAGATCTTCTGGAGCGCGATGTTGTGACTCGTCATTCAAGAATGGAGTTGCAGAACTGGCATTTACTCATTTCAGCTGATTAAATTTTCGCTTCAAATGCCAAATGTTCAACAGGTCCATTCGAAATCCAAGGAGAAGTTGAAATGCACCCTACATGGTTGAAAATTAAGGACGTTCCTGACTGGGATGTCAAGAACTCGACATCGATCCTTGACTTTATATTACCATTTTGGTGAATTATTAGGTGGAAAAATAAGGCGGATTCCAAATGAATTTCAAGCCTACATTAGAGAGACTGCTGGTTTAGAGGTGTTTATGACATCCAACCGTTCTGAACATTTACCTGGCTCTTGGTGTGAACTGTGAACTGATTAGTTTTGGGTTTTCCTAATATTTTTCCTGTTAGTTATTGTTATTTTGTTCATCAGGATTTCTAAACTTTGGCGAGATTACTTTTTATTTGTGCATCAGGATTTCTAAACTTTGGCGAGATTACTTTTTATACTTCAGAGTTTGTGTAATTAAAGACTGACCTATGGAATGCTGGAAGATTGTCTCTTTCTCATCATTGATAGTAAAATATAAAATTGATTAAATAAGTGTTTAGAAAAGCAAAAGTCCCCTCAACCAATAACTGATTTACTGGATCTAATATGTGTTTCTGTTTTTTTGCAACAGATATCTGAAAGGGCAGGATCTTCCTGGTGTCCTACCAAAGTCAATAGCGAACTTATCTTACCTAAAAATTATGTGGGAATGATTCCAACTAGCTAATTTACATAATCTTCCATGTCTGTTGATTTTTTACCTCGTCATTACATTGAGAGTTTTGTCAATTGTTGCAGTGAACTCAATCGCAACTTTCTCAGTGGTCTTATTCCTCCTGAATGGACTTCTACCAAGTTGGAATATTTGTGAGTCATATATACATTTCCTTTGTATAGTCGTTGGTCAGTTGTAATAACATCTGTTTCCTTAATAAGCAGAGTGAAATTATTGTAGGAGTTTGAGTGCGAACCACTTATCAGGAACAATCCCAAAGTACTTGGGAAGGATGACCAATCTCACCTATCTGTACTTCTCTCTCTCTCTCTCTCTCTCTCTCTCTCTCTCTCTCTCTCTCTCTCTCTCTCGGTGCATGTGTGTATAAATTTCGGAAAGTAGCAAAAAAGAATTGACATGTTGCATGGATAAAAATGTACTGAAATTTTGAAGGAAGTTATTTTCAGGAGCTTAGAAAGCAACATGTTTGAAGGAACTGTCCCAGCAGAGCTAGAGAATCTTGTCAACCTACAGTATTTGTTAGTTATCTTTTAGATATAATTCACATTTCTCTATCGAACTTTCGATTTCCAACAAACTGTATAGTTGCTTTGGTTTTAACCCCCTGCGGGCCTTGCAGCAATCTTAATTCCAACAATCTCACTGGGGAGTTGCCGAAGGAATTATTAAACAACCTGACAAATTTGCGGGAAGTGTATGTTTATGTATCCGCCATTAAATAATGTGACCTAGTCTTCAATAGCTTGTCTTTTCTTTGCTTTTTACTCTTGGCATGGTGCAGTAGGTTGAGCAGTAACAACTTCATAGGAAAGTTACCGAGTTTCCAAAGTTGGGAACAGCTTCAAATATTGTAAGTGTTCCTTCCTATTAAGCACACTCCAAGGAATATTTTTGAAGTTGGTCAATTTTAGTTAGTCTTCTCTACTGTCACTGCAGAGAGCTTGAAGCAAGTGGTTTTGAAGGGCCAATACCTTCTAACATTTCTCTCTTGCGTAATTTAATCGAACTGTAAGTTCAGCTTGTTCGGGTCATATATACTTGTAGGAATAAATAATTCGATTAACTCAAAATTGAAGCCTTTAAACCAAGGTAAATATCTCTGAAAGCACGCTGTTGTCTATCGGATCTCTAAGCAGAAGGATTACGGACTTGAATGGAGGACGGCCATCAGATTTTCCACCGCTTGACGGCATGACAAAAATGCAAAAGCTGTGAGTCATAACAACAATTGCAAAAATGGTCTCAAGTATGTGCTACTCTTAAACTCACCATCAACATCACTTGCACGAATTGTTTCGTAGGATGCTGAGGAGCTGTAATATATCTGGTTCAATACCTGGCTATCTAGGAAATTTTTCGTCTTTAACAGATTTGTAAGTCTTCTACTCCCTCGTCTTTACTGGAAATCCCAATCCCGTCTAATAATTTTCAATTCTAGGGACGCCTGGGAAGATTTAGATTCTAACTGAAATGACTCACGAATTAATAATTTAACTGACTCACAAACTTGGAAATCTAAAATAGACGTTACGCGTCATAACTAGTGGAACTAACCTCAAGAATCAAGTGCATGACTAACATAAAATTTGAAAAGAATGTGGCCCTAAAAATGTTGAAGTCCCTAAATGTCTAGAACGCTATATACGTGCAAGTAGATGATGGTTTAATCATCTAACCGGTAACTATATGAATTAAATATACCAATGTTGCGACTTGCAACTACTTCATCTAATGCTTTTTACATTTCGATATGTTAATGTTTGGGTAGTCTAAACATTTCTTGTGACTCTTGTCAGGGACCTAACCTATAACAGGTTGGAAGGCAATATAACAAACCTTGAGTATGCCGGCAAATTTCAATCGATGAAAGCAACAACAATTAGTATTTTTATTTTATTTTATAAAAAGCAATGACACGCAATTAGGGGCACAACTTTGCCCCCCATGACAATTAGGGGCAAAGTTGTCCAAATTTCTTAGCGTCGAGTCCTTTCTCATAAATTTGTATTTTGTCGTGCCACTAGAAATGTCCTAGCATGTTGAAATGAGCATGATTGGTCCACCATCTATCTCTAGCCTGAACATAAAATCCCTCCTTTATATGACGATACATCATTGAAATTACTCCTTGAAATGTAATTAGAACTCACGCATAACGTCGCTTACATTAACAGACCCTCTGATATCACTTGTACTGGGAGTGAGAGAAATTGTGGAGCACTTGCATGTAGTATTGATCACCAAACAGTAAGCTTTGCCCATTGGTGAAGGTGATCAAGAACATACGCTGTAATTACATGTACGTTCTTTTTTCTTCGAAAATGAGACTGGATAAATTGGCTTCCTACTATTCCAACAGAAAGGGCAAGTCTCCTCTTCAAACATTCCATCACCAGATCATCCGGGTTAGAACATCGATCCTTCGGCCAAAGATCACCATGTGCTGAAATGGCAGGATAGGAGGGTAAAACCAACTTGAAATGCAATGAGAGAAAAAATCAAGAAAAGAAAACTCTTGAGAAAAAACCTCAAAAAGAGGCACAAATTAAGTATTAAACTTGTTTGTCTCCCGACCAGCATGCTTCTGATGCCTTGTGCACACCAAAAACCAGGGCACACTCTGTTTCCTAATCGATTATTTACCTAGCATCCTTACAGTTTCACCAAAATCCCACTTCATTCCCTTTATTTTGCATTCTGATTGTCAATCCTTAAACTACTAGTCAAGTTGCAATATCGCTCTTCTTTCATGTGGCATCATCCATGAAGCATGGGTACGTTCCGGGTACACAAATTCTATATACCCATAGTGATTGCAGTAGGGGTATACCCATGCAACACCCATTTGGAATAGTTACTTTTAAAAGGAAGAGAAAGTTAACTCAGTGGGACCTCACCGAATGAAACTTACGTCCATGTTCACTTTTTCATTCCATGTTCACTTTGTTAGATAGTAGCAACTTAATTTACTGTTTAACTCTGGAGACAATGTCGCTTATTGATTGATCAGATACCTAACAAGGAACTTTCTTACCGGGCCTATCCCAAGTTGGATCACGTCCAGATCAGACTCCTAGTATGTTATTTATCCTCAATTCTGTGTCCATATATATATATTGGCTTAATCTTCTGATCTTTTCTTCGTAATTACTTGGGTGATACTACAATAGCCAAAGACAGGCATTTCTCACATAAATGCATGTGCCTATATATCCAATCCATATATGTACATCCTTCATCTTTTGGAAAGCATATCATCTCAGGACATTTTTGGAGGCCACTGCTAATTTTCATCTTCCCGGTCACTACAATGAAAATCTTAGCTTGATTCCAGTTGTGACTGCATGCATTATGACTATGGTCTGCATTTGTCATGTGGCGGGTGGGCCCGTTTCTTCGTCCGGTCATGTGTGATCAATATACAATTATCCCGGGATCTACGAATCCCCATGTTCATTTTTTTTTTATTTCATCAATCGTCACATGGTTTTATGCAGCCAAATAGATCTTTCCTATAATAACTTTTCCGAGGTCGCTGATGACGCAACTACTACTTGTAATAAAGATAACCTGTAAGTTCTCCTCCTCTCCCTGAGAGGCCGAGAGTATCTGCATTTCATCTCTAAAGTAATTTGTTCTTCTTTTTCCTTACTTTCTTCTGTTTTTTACCGTCACATTAGTAATTTGTTCAGAAGCTTCTCCCGTGGGAACAACTCGTAAGATTCTAACTCTCAGTGGAACTTCACAGTTTGCATTTCAGTGTCCTATTTTATTCTTGCTCGTAAGCTTCTTTTCTTTTCTTTTTTTAATTGACGGGATGGACCCAGGGACTTTGCTCAGTGCTTGAAGAACACTCCTTGTACAGGAAGTAAGTACCCTTTATGTTTGTCACATCCATTGGGTACAAGTATTTCCCAATTTCCACATGTTCCAGATAATTGTCGGGCTTAAGCTCTGGGGTAGCTAGGGGAGGTAGGAATGAAAATTAACTATTGGTTCACTAGTGGAGATTTGTGCCTGAGACCTCTTTAATAGAAGTCCAACCTTCTGGCCAGCTATGAATCAATGACATGCTTAACTAGTCGCAGTATCTATGTCCGACACATTGGGGACACACTTTAGACGCTTGTGTCTTAAAGTTAGACACGGGGTGAGACATGGCAAGGGTAAATTTTCGATATGAAAACTTACTTCGGAGGCTAATTATAGTACATTAATACTAAAAACAATAAAAAGGCAAACATTACAGATGGAAGAATTTCAACACTCGTTAAATTTTCTTTTTCTTTTTTTTATATGTGTTTTTGGTATTCTAGTTGATTACCGATTGTAATTGATTCTGCATTTTATTAGCTGAATGGTAAAATGCAAGGACTTCCAAATACAGTATTAGTTTAGATTGTGTATGGATACAACATTCATATAAGAAACAACTAAATAAATTATGGCTATAGTGATATGTGTGTTTTGTAAGTGTCACGCGTCCTGTCCGTATCCACAATCTTTTAGAATTACCGGTCCTGTGTCCGTGCGCATACCTGGTTCTGTGGTTGTGCTTCTTAGTTTGCCACTGAGCTAGCCCAATGGTTCATAACTCTATGCCATAGCTCGATTTTATGTACTTATTCAATCCCCCCTTGTTGATACAGAACTTTGTGGCAACTACTTCTTTGTACATCATGTTGTAAAGGACATTCAAGTACATGAAACATACTTTTGAGTGTATCTTTTTCTCCCTCCTATATGACAGCATATGATGTTTTTCTTTGTTAAGATCGGTATGCAGTGCATATAAATTGTGGTGGAGGAGAAGTCACTATTGGAAAAACTACGTATGAAGCTGATTTATCCATAGAAGGCGCAGCGATATTTGTGCACCCAGTTTCGTATTGGGGTTTTAGTAGCACCGGACGCGTCTGGCACTCCTCCCATGATATTGATTACATAGCCAGAAATGTGTCTCTCCTCAAAATGAATGACTCTCAACTGTACACAAGAGCTCGCCTCTCTCCTCTATCTCTCACTTATTATGGTCGTTGCTTAGCAAATGGGAACTATACTGTGACCCTTCATTTTGCTGAGATAATTTTCAGAGATAATGCATCCTATTGGAGTCTTGGAAGAAGACTGTTTGATATTTATATCCAGGTAGCTAATATCAGCAAAAGTGCGCTTTTATTCGAGTTGCAACTGTATTATAATGGTTTAATTGCTTCGTTATGTACAGGATAACCTAGCTTGGAAGGATTTTGATATTGAAGCTGCTGCAGAAGGGGTTGACAAGGCAAAGGTTCTAAACTTTAGCAACGTAGCTGTGACGAATCATACTGTAGAGATTCGCTTTTATTGGGCTGGAAAAGGGACAAGTGTTATTCCTAGGAGAGGAACATATGGTCCTCTTATATCAGCTATTTCTGTTGTATCTAGTAAGTTATCTTATGTTTAGGCTTTCCGTATTTGTTTGTCAATCGTGAAGTATTGTGCCGCCCACCTCATTATCTTTATGCCCTCTAGTGCTCTTTTGCTCAAGACGTTAATACCATGGTAAATTGTTGGCCAAAATCTTAAGCTTTTAGAACAACTAGTGATCATCATGGTCAAGGGCGAAGGTACATTGCTAGTATTTGGTTGTAAAATCTGTTTTAAGACTAAATAGATTCTATACATGTTATTTTTCTAATTAGTATAGTTTGGTACTTCGATTGTAACTTTTTACATAGACTTCTTGGCCACCTTGACAGCCAAATCCTGGCTTCGTCCTTGATCAGGTATCGGATTGGACAACAGATCACGATAAATTTCTCTGCCAATCTGATAAGTACATGATTTCATTGCTTTTGGCCATAGGTTAAGAACATATGTAACAAATTTACCCCTTTCACTAACAGGTTAATGCCTTAACCTTTTATTTTTGTTCTATTATTTACTAGACTTGTGGATGCTTGATGCAATGAAGTCGTAAACTTATTCCTGACTCTTGATTATTCTCTTACTAGTTAATGTCTTCGAGCTGTCAAACAAATTCTTGTTTGAAGTATTTGATCCTTGTAGCTATGGACAAAAGTTGTGGAATAGTCACAATTTTAAATAATGTGTTTAGTGTAATAACGTATATCTACCTAGCACTGTTGCTCACATAGGACCCCCTCTTCCACGTGGATACACAGACGAACTCAACTAAACAGGTGCAGTGTCCACAAATGAACACCGAAGAGATCTGCACAATAATTGGAACAAAGTCGAAAAACAGAGATAGCGAGTGTGGACAGATGCCTCCATGAACCAGAGCTTAATACCACTTTAGAACACCAATCATCTTAAAAGCTTAAACTCAAAGGAAATGGGCCTACAATGTATATCAAGCTAACGCATTTCTTTTTCCTTTTTTTTTTTAAATATTTTGTAGATTTCGAGCCTCCTTCCAATCAGACAAAGACTTCTTTCAATCAGACAAAAAAGATTCTGACTATAACTGGAGCTGTAACTTCTGCATTATGCCTCACATTGGCGATTCTCTTTATAGTTTGGTGGAAAACTCATCCTGGAAGCAGCAGTTCGAGAGAACATGGTGCCTTATTGCTTTCTCGATAAATAATGTTTTTATTCTGAATTGCTACAGTGAAGTATGTGTACGTGTGCACGTAAATATATTACATCTGCTGCAACAAAAGACAATACGGAACCTTATGTCAAGTTGGTATTGGTTGCAGCTGTTGGAAGATTAGAGCAACATATATTTTCACTTGTTCAATCTTTTTTGCTACCAAACTGAGCATCACTATTTTTCCCTTTGCATTGTGGATCTTGTCCTTTACATTTGTTAGAATATCACCAAAATACTTGGGGAAATTCAAATTTAGTGCATTGATGATGCCGTTAAATCACTCAACTTCTTTTTCTGCAGATCTAAGAGGATTGGATTTGCAAACTGGTTTATTTACCTACAGACAAATTAAAGCTGCAACTAACGACTTCAATATCGACAACAAAATTGGGGAAGGTGGTTTTGGATCTGTCTATAAGGTACATCTCAACCAATCAATTTTTTTTCCTTGTTACTCTTAGCTTTTTATTCGATTTCTATGGTGCTGTAGAAATGCACCGACATGTCAATTCCATGTTGGAGGTTACTAAAATCATGCGCTATTTTTCAATGCAGGGTATATTATTAGATGGTAGTGTTATTGCAGTTAAGCAGCTTTCTTCCAAATCACAGCAAGGAAATCGTGAATTTGTTAACGAGATTGGCATGATCTCTGGTTTACAGCATCCAAACCTAGTAAGATTGTATGGATGTTGTGTTGAAAGGAATCAACTTCTGCTGGTGTATGAATACATGGAAAATAACAGTCTTGCCCGGGCTTTGTTTGGTAATTTAATGTGTTCAGTCAATTGCGTGCATTCTAAAAGCTAAAATCTGGATAAGTATGCAAACATTCTTACCTCAATTTCCATTTATTAATAAGCTCGATATTCTATTTGCTTATTCCTTTGTCAAGGGGAATGCCAGTTGAATTTGGACTGGCCTACCAGGCTAAGGATTTGTATTGGCATAGCAAGAGGTTTGGCATTTCTTCACGAGGAATCAAGACTAAAAATTGTTCACAGGGACATCAAGGCTACCAATGTACTACTTGATGGGGAGCTTAACCCTAAGATCTCTGACTTTGGTTTGGCTAAGCTTTCCGAAGATGACAAATCCCATATAAGCACCAGGATTGCTGGAACAATGTAAGCTACTGATTTTCTCCTTTATAAATCCTATCACTGTGCCATGCTTAAAATCCAAGTAGTTTGTGTATCAAAAGATCCCACCTTGGAAGAGGCTCTCAGGCCATTACCTTATTCATTCTTCAGTTTGCATCCAATATTTGAAGACGCCAAATTGTCATTAATGTTGGATTGGTGCCCCCAAAACAGGGCAGCCACTGAATTTTGTTCTGATACACGAGTCTTGTTGGTATTCTGCATTTCTGTTTGGAATGATAGTCAGGTCAAATATCTAGTTTAGTCAACTTGGAAAGTTCCTTGACTAATTCTTGATTGTGGAGGAGGGATGTGCTTTGCAGTTAGACTGTACGGCGTTATCGTAGTACATGTATATAATAGAATGAAATCAAAGCTCAGAACCCAAATTAAGAACCGGGTGGCCCATCATACTGGTATTCGACGTCAAACCACCACTAGGCAACTACGTTGATGCTTTTTCTTGGTTACAAGCCCATGCAAAGTGACCCGATTTCATTATGTGACTTTTTTGCTTCTGACAATTACAGTGTAGTGGTTTAGCTATGGTGAATTCCAACAAACAAGTCATCTCGATCGCCTTCTCGAATGCTTGGACATTCTACGAAGCTCGCACTGTTAAATTAGACTTGAAATTATTAATTTGTTGTGCAGAGGGTACATCGCACCGGAATATGCGTTGTGGGGTTATTTAACCAACAAAGCAGATGTTTACAGCTTTGGGGTTGTTGCATTGGAAATTGTTGCAGGGAGGGACAATATGAAATATCGTCCTAATGAAAATTATGTTTGCCTACTTGATTGGGTAAGTGTTTGGTTCCTCATTGAACTTGTTTTAACATTGTTTCTTGCTTTAGTACCTATACATTTCATCGTAATTGGCCAGCTTTGATCCAAATTTGCATGGATTTTTGCTACCCTGATTTCGTCTTGTAAGGGAGACTTGGGGGTGATTGCGAGTGGTTTTTTTAACTAGGCCACAAAATTTTGGTTTGTTGTTCCTATGGAAATACTTATATTCAGGATTACTGATCTTGCAATAAAACTGGAAATTTAGTATGACATGTCTCGAAGTTAGTTAAATTATCTTGAAGTTAGTTAAGAAGTAAATTAATTGGGCTCAGATCGTTAAAGGCTCGGCTGTAAACGAGCCAAGCTCGAGCTCGAGTTTTCAGCCCTTTTTAGTAAAGGGGACGAGCTCGAACACTACTACAATGTACGTTGTTACTTTCTCTTGTCAATCTCATTCTCGTACTGGTTTCAGGCACTTGTTTTACGACAACAAGGACGTTTGATGGATCTGGTGGATCCCAAGCTGGGTTCCGATTTCAACAAGGAAGAGGCAATGAGAATGACCAAGGTGGCATTGGTATGCACTAATCCGTCTCCGGCACTTAGGCCTACCATGTCTGCTGTGGTAAGCATGCTTGAAGGTGAAGTCGGGATTGAAGAACTAGTCAATGATCCGCGCATCTATGGCGATGACTTCCGGTTTGTAGCCCTCAGAGACAAGTACGATGAGCTGCTACGCCAGACTTCAACCGAAGCTGAGACCCCGATGTATCATACGGCAACTAGTTCTTCCTCTGCATCTACCCAGGTTCTTTATCCGAGGAATCTTTATTCTCTGTAACGTTTCCAGCCAGTTCAAGGACGTATGAGAAGCATAATATGGTTAAGGTAGTACTAATAGCCTTTTCACTTGTACAAGCGATGTAAATGATCAAAACATGCGTATTCCCGAATCCAATCCAAGTTCGTAAAAGATCGGAATGGTTTTTCAAATGGTGCAATAATTGTGTTATATATGAAGTCTTCATGTTCAACTTTCTCTAATAATTGGTGCAAATAGCCTAATATCTTCAGTTTCCCATTGTTTTTCTGTCGAAAACTTCCGAGGGAACTAGGAGTCAAGGGGGAGTGTTGGACGAGTGCTTCTCAAAAATAATGAGCTTACTAAAATCTAGAAATGTGCAATATGGATCTCGTTAAGATCTTTTAAATGATGAAAAAAAAATTAAGAATTTATTTTCGTAAGCACATTATTTTTAAGCTTGAAAACATTGGAAGTAGAGTGTCCAATGTGACAGTTCAGTGAAAGCATATGTAGGTTTGCAAAGTGGAACTAACCCTGTTTTGCTATGGTTCTTTTTTTTTAAGTACTTATTTTTCGGTTTACGAGACAAGTCATTCTCTTACAATACGTCACTTTCAATTCAAAAAATAAGTATCTATTTCCCTTAGCGGAACGGGGCGTGTGCGTTTTTTTGTTCCCTTTGAGCACAAGCTAAGACCCGCAAAAGACACTAATCCAAGCAATTGGTTTTTTTTTTTGGTTAGTCCAAGCAATTGCTACGAGTGTTGTTTAGATTCTTTAGAATCGCCAGATATCAACCATTGTAGACTTTGTGCATTAAATATACATCTATATTTATGTTTAAGTATGTATTTGTTTAGTTATAGTAAATATCTCATGGTTCGATTCTGTTAATTCACGATTTCATAATGAAAATCCGTAAATAGAACCGTGAGTCACGGTTTTTTAATTTTTAAATCCATGTCCGGACCATTAATCTATGGGGTCCAATCAGAAATGTAAGAAAAATTTTGCGATCCATAATTGGTCAATAAAACCCTGCACAAAGCTAGTTGCTACTGCATAATCCTGGCACAACAGATACTCCAAGTATCTGTAATCAAATCGTAGCCGAACGTTTTTCCAAACAGTATCGTGTCCGTGCATAAGCTCAGAAAAAAAACTGTTATGCACAACACAAGGATAACAAATTCAACTGTCTGCCACCAGCTGCTCAAAACTTCCTTCAAAAAACCGGTCCATAGTTCACGTCTACGGCCAGGACCTCCAACTTGACCAGTACCTCAACTGCTTTAACCAAAATTTCTTTAGAAGTGCACTCATTGTTTACTGAAACAGCGGATGTTAACTACAACAACAAAGCCATAGGCATAACCTAGCACGAAGTTGGAGTTTGTTCGATGCTCTATCGATCCAAAAGCATGGAATTATATAAGTTGACAACACGCGTAGTATTGTTCACTGATTTCACACAAGCAAGCAAAAACATGCATATAACAAAGAAAACGAAGGACAAGCCTACCCAGCTCAGGTTCTGCTGTTGGAACTTCAAGCTGACTGTTTTTCTTACCCTGGAACAAAATTAACGCATGAACAAGCAGCTTAAAAATATTGAACAAGAGAACCAGAAAATAAGAAAAACAATATTTGAATGATTGCCGCTTCATCATCATAGCCCAATGATAAAAAGCAACGACAAGCAAATCCTAGGGTCCTATCTCAGGCAGAAATCCACATGCATGAGCTGGAGATTTAAATCTACGCATGTTTGGTTTTTATTGAAAACTATGCTAACCTCCTAGAGATGTAATTCACACAGCTAGCGACTCAGTGGAATCGGAAAAAACCACATATTTTCTCACTCTATCACATTTTCACCATTAGGAGTTGGATGTAAGTTGTACAAAGCCCTATCGACGCATAATAGTAATGTGTAATCTCAATTGAATGAGCAACACCTGTCCACACCAGCTTGTAACTGGCATTTACACATAGTCCAAACGGTGAAAATCAAAGAGTCCTTAACTTGTACATTGGAAGAGCAAAGTGCCGCAAGCAGATAAAGAAAATGAAATACCTTCAAAGATGGGGTGAGGACAAAAACTTCATCTGCAGATTCTGGAGGTATGTCAGCAATCATGCAAATCTGCAACAAATTGTGAATCAAAACCATGCCCCATGATCAATAAATAAGGTCAATAACTCACGTTGAGGCTTATACCTCACGGTTCATAACACCATGCTTTTTGAGAGGCCTGATATGTGAGTTAATGGTTCAACAGGAGGTTGCTCATGAATAGAATAACCACAAACCTCAAGAAATTATTGACACGTTCAGAAATAACAATCCATTTCAAGAAGGGAAAGGATACTCCAGTACTTAATACTCAAGTGGCATACTGGATTCCCCTATCAAACGCTCAGGAAGCATGCTTGTTAGGGACTCTCATCAAAAAGTATACACTTTTCATATCTAAGTTATAGCTAAGTAGTCATCAACTGTGCTCGTCACACGGGAATTTTTATTGTTGGATCTTCTGATAGTATGACCATCTGCTCTTGAATTCCTTGTAAGATATCTGCCGCCTCACAGTCCATCAGGCATTTAGCATTCTTGGGAAGTTTCTGCCAAACAACGACAGATTCGTGGAAAACAATATCTACTTAATGCACTTTCCTTGTACCAAACAAAAAACATACACGTGTTATTAGTATCACTGCTGCAAACTACAATCTCAAGCGTGCTGCAAGACCACTTGTATATAAGCTTTTATTCACCCTCGCTTGCAAGCCGGTTTTCAAGAGTGAGTTATAGATTTTACCCCAAGGGTTTGCACAATCTCATTATAGGTAGCACCACGAATTGAGTTTGAACCACGAATGGCGTGACCTGTAGGCTAGATTAGTATAACTAGGTAGTATCCATCGCAAATACTACTCCCTTTTTTTTTTTTTCTATCGCCATTTAATATCGCAATTGTACTGATGAAATTAATGTGTTTTCAGATGAATGTTGTCAAACTTGACATCATATGGAGTCATAAATATGAGTTGAACAATGTACTTTTCTTGACCACTCTTCAAACAAAATGTCTCGAATTCTGGTACCAGTGGATCCCTTTTTCATACCAAACTTCTTTGACAAAGAATTGCTTCGTAAAGCCCTTTTACCCAGTTTTTTATTTTTTTATTTTGCTCTCCTTAGATTAGTCAAATGGAAGACTAATTTTCACTTCTATGATCCCATAAGCAAATCGAGATCTACGAAGAAAAATCGATTGTAAATGATAGAGGCCTTGCTCTTTAAGCTTACATATAAGCGGGCAGAATTAGAGGATAAGTTGGTTTTTGATTCTACCAGTGGCGGCTCCATGATTTTTTAATAGAGTATTCAATAACTACCTTAACTCTGTTACCTCTATTAATAAGTAGAATGTACAGAACTAGATTGATACTCTCTACGTTACGAAATGGTAGTCCCTGCAAAGACATGCAATTTTCAAATCAAAAGACAAAATACTTGCGTTTGAGCTAAAATTGTTTTACAAGGTTAACCGATATCAAGCGAGCTTTAATCGAGCAAAACGCAAATATATCTCGAGTACCTCGAAATCTTTTACATATTGTAAGTTGAATGAGCTAACTATTTGGTTATTTTGAAAGTCTAACGAGTTTCAAGAAAAATGTTCGAGCTAGCTTGACTTGTTTATATGGCAAACAGATCCTAAACGAGCTTTTTAACTGCCGAACACGAGCTCCAACCCGAATAGTTAAAAAAGACAAAACAGATTAGAAATTAAACAGAAGCAACAAAAAGGAGAGCTAAAATTCAATGACCTTTAACACAAAGGTAGGGCAAGGGGCGATGAATTCAGGCAGAGATTTCGAGAAAGCGAGTTGGGTTAAGTGGTTTTCCGATTAAGCTACGGGAAACCCTTATTCAGAGGGATCAGAAACGCTATCGATGAGAAACATGGAAAAAAAAAAAATATTAGTGTCCCTTGTGGTTTTCAATAAATGTCAACTATGTTTTCTTTTCTTGCTTTCACAAGCTAATTGATTCTAAACAATTTGTTGACAGGTCTGTTGCAGTAGGAAATGGGCCCTTCCTTTCAAGTTATTCTGGTCAATTTCAGTCATACGTCATTCCTGCTCTGATGAACCTCCAACAGTCCTTGGCCAAAGCAAATCTCGCAGGCTATGTAAAGCTAGTGGTTCCCTGTAATGCCGATGCATACGAGTCTTCCCTCCCTTCTCAAGGAGCCTTCCGACCTGAACTGACTGATATTATGACCCAAATTGTTTCATTCCTTAATTCTAATGGCTCCCCATTTGTTGTCAATATCTACCCATTCCTGAGCTTATATGGAAACTCGGATTTTCCCCAAGACTACGCATTCTTTGAGGGGACAAGCCATGCTGTAACAGATGGATCAAATGTTTATTACAATGCATTTGATGGAAATTTTGACACATTAGTTGCAGCCCTTAGCAAAATTGGGTATGGTCAGATGCCCACAGTTGTAGGGGAGGTGGGTTGGCCTACCGATGGAGCAGTTGGTGCAAATCTTACTGCTGCAAGGGTCTTCAAACCAAGGCCTCATAAATCACATTCTAAGTAACAAAGGAACTCCTCTGAGGCCAGGTGATCCTCCCATGGATATATATCTTTTCAGTCTTTTTGACGAAGGGGCAAAGAGCGTACTCCCAGGGAACTTCGAGAGGCAATGGGGAATATTCTCTTTCAATGGACAGGCAAAGTACCCTTTAGACCTTGGTTTAGGCAATGGGAGGTTGAAGAGCGCAAAGGATGTTCAGTATCTCCCGCCAAGGTGGTGTGTGGCAAAGCCATCAACGGATCTATCTGCCGTTGTGAATCAACTTAGAATTGATTGCAGTGCTGCAGATTGCACCACACTCAACTATGGGGGCTTGCAATGCCATTGGAGTAAAGGGAAATATCTCGTACGCTTTCAACAGTTATTATCAGTTGCAAAAGCTGGACTCAAAGAGCTGTAATTTTTGTTGGCTGAGATTAGCCAAGACTTTGTTTAACTAGTGGAGGAATTAGCAAGTAAACAAAGCAATTTTTTGGTCGGGGAACTCACGCTCGAAACTGGAAAAACAGAGAACTCAGGGGAAGCACTCACAGATTTTTTCATTCCCCTTGTCTAGAGAGTTCTTTACATTTATTTATATACCCACTAATTGGACTTGGGCCCTATACTTTAACACACAACAAAATACAATAACAAGGCCCAATACAACACATAACATTTGGCCCAAAATACAAAATTACGCCAAGACATTACTTTTAACAATTTTGACGGGCTTGGTATGATCACTTTTCTATATCCTTCAATCGGTGAATGTAGATTTGTTGTTGGGCTTACTGATTGTAGTGCTTCAAGTTTTATTAAGCATCGTAGGTGGTTCGTTGCTTGGCTTTGGATTTCATGGGGAGTTTGGATTTTTGTCTTGTGAAAAGAGTTTTTAGTAGATGGTTTTGTCATGGCCAAAGTGTTCGGTGAATACACATAGGAGATAGGGTAGTGTAGCCTATTGCCGATATATTGTTAGAAGTTATCAAAGTTATTGTAGCTAGGAATGTTGTTGTAGCAAAGAGATGAACATCTTATTTACTCCATACCCATTTGACAATCTATTGAGAGTGGTTAGTCTTATATGTTTGCGTATTACTATGCTGAAAAACAATAATTTGTGTACATCTGTTTGCATGGTTGTGGAAGTATGAACTTTTGATCTGAACTTAGTGGTAATCTCATTGTCCACTTATGAATTTGTAGAAAACACTTGAGATAACTAGTTTCCTACATCCCAAAGTCTACCTAAAGAATTCCTCAATGTGACAAAACTCATCCATGGACTCCGAATGCCTGGGCGTATGGGCAAACGCCCATACTTTTCATTTCAAATTTAAGTCTATGAATCAGCCCCAAAGTACTAGATTTTAGAACAGATCAAAGTAGTAGATTTTAGAACAGATCCAGTACATTAAAGGGTAAAGCAAATTCAGAAAACAGGTAGTAGAAAAACAAATCTCTTTGGTGAAGTAATTGCCGGCGAGGTGTTAGTCCCTTGACTATCAGGGCCTCAAGAAGCCTTTCGTTGGAGGTTCAGTTTCCACTCGTGTGCTATCAATTTCTGGGTTGGCTAGTCTATAAGGACCTTTGCTCCGACTTTAATTTGGCTCCCCGGTAATGGACGCTAGGATTAACTGGTACCCCATTGGGCCGCATACCGAATTAAAAAAAAAGAGTACCCTTAGAGTGGAAATGGCTTTTATTCCAGTAAAACGATCACACTGGAAACATTAACTTCATCCGCATTGCTGGGGAAATGGCTTAGACATCCATTGAAGTACTAGAAAGCAAAAATGACAGTGGTTAAGTTTTATTATGGCTTCTTAGCAGAAGCTATTCCAAAGTCCGTTGCTGTATTCCACTGCTGAAGACCTTGTGATGCATCAGTTTGAAGCGCAACATCCATCTTTACAGCATACTTTTCCGCAATGAATTTGTGGCTTCATGATGAACGAACAGCACCTACAACCTTTACAGCGTAAGCAAATACAGTTAGAAATCTAGTGGAAATTCGTGACTATATACGTAGAGGGAACATGTCAAAACAGACGTTACGCGGAATATATATGGCAATTGGAGCTTTCATTTATGTTTTTCAATATGTATTATTGACTTTAATCATTTTATGTTTCCTTTCCTTTATGTTTCAGATACTTAAGAATGGGTCTTAGCTTATAAACAAGACTGTTGATCATTGTAGTCGTTACAGTTTCGGTAATGAGAATCGAGTTAGATTTGTGGCCGGTTTGTGCTACCCTTCTTTCCCTTCTCACCACGTGCTCAATCGGGATGTGAATGTCTCAAGTAAGAATATTACTACTTAGATAGGATTAGGTGTTAGTCTACGTACGAATCCGATGTAATTATTACGATCATGACCCGCGAGTAGTGGGCTAACTGAGTTTTACCAGCTTGGGGATGAATCATCTCTTCAGAGGTCTGCAAAGGAGCAACACCACCTCCGGCAGCAGCAGCAGCAGCAGCAGAAGCAGTGGCGGTGAGAATGGGTGCTGCCACTGCCAGAAGTACTAGGAGCCCCAACAGAGGACCCAACAATGTGGTTCCCTTTCTTCCCATTCTGTATCTGCCTTCCATTGATTCCAAGTACCAAGCAGATGCATGCATGCATCCTATTTATACAGCAAAATCAGTCATGTTTTGGCAATACTTTTTTAGCAAGCGGGTATGGGGCTTTTTGGTTTATAGCTATCCGCTATCCGCTATCCGCACTTGTTGATGCCTATCGAGTCTTGTCGCACTCCTACAAGAAGTACTAGTATCTTTATCCGCGGGTGTGTATTTTTGACTTGTTCTCCTCTTGCATTGGAGTCTTTTCACATTGGCCGACATTGACATTTGATCAAAGAAGCACCGGAATTAGTTGAGGTACACGCAAGCTGATCCTGGCGTCCGGTTATAAACAAAAAATGAAGCACTTTAATAAGATGAGAAAAAATTATATTGGAAAATGCAAAATTTTCTCAGAGTCGGGAGAAATTACGATTGAAAGAATTAGATTACTAAAATTTGAAGATATTAAAGCTAGGGGTGAACAAAAAATCCGTCAAACCGCGAATCCAGTCCAAACCAATCCAAACCGATAGGTTTGTTCTGTTTTTTAGTAATATGGTTTGGTTGTGGTTTAAAAAAATTAGAAACCGCGTTATATGGTTTGGTTTGTGGATTCACGTCCACAGTTATGGTTCCAAACCGTATAATGCACACACACACATATATATATTTATAGTCATATGTATATGTAATTTAATTATTATTCACCAAATAAAAATTGGAGCCTTAGTCAACTACTTTTCTAATCTATTGATCCTACTAAATCCTAGAGGCGTCAAATGGGCCGGGCCGGCACGACATGTCACAGGCACGGTCTTGGCTTGGCACGGCACGGTCTTAGTGGGCCCGGGCACGGAAGTGGGTGGCACGGCATAAAAGTTGGCCTGCTACGGCACGACACGACACGGTCGTAGACGGGCACAGAAAGTGGACGGGCACGGCACGGCACGAGGTATGGAAAAACAAAACAAAATATTAAATAAGCCAAATGGCTTTTTTTATCCTTATTCAATATTTTTTTCGCATTTTTCATTTCTCAGGAAAAAAAAGTAAACAACTAAGACTTTTAATTTAAAAATAACAATATCTTAAAAAAATCAAGTTTTTACCTTTATAATCAATACCTTGTACAGTAGCCACACAATTGCAGCACAATCATGACAATCAATACTGTTCATTTTGAACTTAATCGTTAGCATGAACGATTAAGTTTGAGTTTTTTTTTTAAATCAAAACCGTCTAACTTTTATGTGGGAGAAATTAGATCATTCATGCTAAGAATGAAGTAAATTCTTTATTGTTAAAAGTTGATAAAACTCAACGTGCTAACGAAAATAAAGCTTGGAAATAGTTTTTTTTTCTTTTCTTAATCCGAAATAGAAGTTATGATATTCCAATTTTGCATCGAAGCATTTTCTCTAATTGAGGTCCAAAATGTTTGGGCCCTAAACAGAACTATGGAATTGGTCGGGCCCATCTTTTAGGATTGGCAACAATTGAGGCCTTTGAGTAGAATTTTCTTAACAACATTATTCATGCAACGTTTTTGCAAATCATACGAAAACACTTTCTTAGTGTAGCCACATAATTGCAACACAATGAATACCGTTCATTTTGCTTTTTTTAGTGTTTGCATCATTCTCACAATTTTTTGATCTATCGGATTTTGAAAGCATTTCATCGGGACGCAGATTCATTGTTAAAATAGAGTTTTTTACTTTTTTATTTTATTTATCTCCGATCAAGTATGTAACGATGAGCAATTTACTTCATTCTTAACATGAATGATCTAATCTCTCCCACATAAAAGTTAGACAGTTTCGATTTAAAAAAAATAGCTCAGGCGGCCCTCAAGTGGTGAATTATAAGACTTTAATGCCTTGGGAAGCACTGAATGTGTTCCGATCATGTGGATTCCGACATCCGATTATCAGCTATTTAGAAGAGAATGATAAATTTGATAAGATGTTAAGTCATAACGGTTTAGATCAAACATTCAAAAAAATGAGTTTGTAGCACCTTTTCAAATCTATACAATGAACTTATTTAGTTCTAAACCAAGGTATTGTGCTATAATCTAATGAATGCTAGCCACACGATCGTAACACAATTATGACGATCCGTACCGTTTATTTTGTTATTCTTCTTGTTTTAATCATTCTCAAAAACATTTGGTCTATCGGGTTTTGGAAGCCTCTTTAATGGGACGTAGATTCATTGATTGAAATTTTTGTTATGTATGATCAAGTATATAACAATAACCAATTTACTTCATTTTTGGCACAACTGATATAATCTCTCCCACATAAAAGGTAGACGGTTCTGATTTTCAAAAAACAGTTCAGACGGCCTCGGCCTCGAGTGATGCACTATAGGACTTTACAAGAATTTTCCGTTATTTGGTGCATATGGTTCATGGTGTGACTTATGCCCATGATCACACTCACACTTGGACCTGGCATATAAAAAAGGCTACGGGCAGAATTGCAGCCCTAGCAGCCACAACTCTCTCTCTCTCTCTCTCTCAGTTTAATTTGGTGTTGCTGTTTCAATCGGTCTCTCTTGTTGACAGGAGCAATTCCAATTTCCATTCAAAACTGTCCCTTGCTAAGCAATCATATTCTTTCATTTTCTGGGGCCACTAGAAATTATATCCGGTCATCTCCACCCTCTAGTGGATTGATCCGTAAATGTCTACGTACTGCATTAATTTTCTGATGGTCCAATATGCCCGTTCTTCCGAACTGACGTGGTTCAATGAATGTTTGGGAAAGTTTAGATTCACCAACGGATACACTCCTTCCAAACCAACCCATAACGTGAACGGGCACGGCACGACACAAGGCACGGTTGGCACGAAGCTAAACGGCACGACACGACGCGACACGTTTGACATCTCTAGCCCTACCCGACATGATTAAGTAAACTGGCCGGCACGGCTTGACACGATTGAAAACAGCACAGCACAGCACGACACGATTTAAGAAAACGGGCCGACACGTACGACACAACACAATACAATTTAAGTAAATGGGCCGGCACGACACGACATGATTGACAAACGGCACGGCACGGCACAATTTGAGTAAATACTGTGAACGGGCCGGCACGGCATGACACGAAGCACGGAGTTAAACAGGTCAGGCCGGCACAGCATAACACATTTGACACCTCTACTAAATCCACCACAATATTTAGTTTTCCTTACCTTCCAAGATAATTTAGACTAAGTTTCTATATATCACAACTTATTTCTAATTTCCTATAATTATTAATTTATTATATACGAAAAGCACATGGAATCACTTGATCAGTCAACTTCCACTGTCCAATTTCTAAATTTCTAAACATGAAAATCAATTCCATTCCTATTTCTATAATTCCTTCACTAACAAGACTAATTACCCTCACGTTTCCCATACAGGAAAACCTATTCCTATTCTTATATAAAGTTAACGTAGTAAACCTAAAGGGCATCCATATCTTGCCCAGTCAACAATATAAGTCCTTTATTTTCTCCAAACCATAGTTTAAAATCGAAACCAAACCGTATTTTAATGGTTTGGATTGTGAAATTTCTATTTTGCTACCAACTCAATAATCAATCAATAATATAAGTGAATAATAAACGATGAACGCGTATGATGAACACCAGATATACGTGGAAAAACGTGGAAAATCCCAAAAATGGATAAAAACCATGGGAATGAATCAAACACTATATGAATCAACGTACGGTTACAAGTAACATTACCCTACGATTATGAATCACTCACAAATCGCCCTAAAATGTACTTGTCGAATTCTCGTTCACCGTACTCAATATTTGATTGCCGTCGCCTTGAATCCTTAAGCCTTCCGGATCCTTTTAGAAATCCACAGAAAGTTTACTCACGAAATCGAATGAGTTTGTAGAAACTTCTTGGAGTGATCAGGTTGCTCACTGATCTGTGACAATCACTTGAACTCCGAGAACCAAAGCAGACCGCTCCAATAGTATTGACTGCTATGCTCCACGTGCTTGCCCTAACTTCCAATATAAGTCATCTATTTATATTAGATACCACATCACAAATCGAGCAATACACCCAGTCCCAAATTCCGTCTTAATTACACATTAGCTCCTGATGGATATCAGATTGATATCCCGATCAATCCGTTTTGATTTAGCTCCCTCCATTTGCGAAGTCGTTCGGCCTATAGCCATTCGATTGACTCTCTCTCAATTACAAATAAGGATTCCTTCCACTCTAATTCTATACAGACTCGCTAGGTTTAGAAAACGAAAATTACAACTCGATAAAGAATGAAATACAAAAGAAAGTACGTTTTGTCAATGGAATTGCCAACCAAAAAAAATAGCACCTCTTTTTGGAGCTAACAGATTGGTTTGGTTCAATGCCTTTTGTGGGTTGGTTTGGTTCTCTAAATTCATAATCCATAGGTATTGGTTTGGTTCTTAGTTTACTATAAAATTGAACCAATCCAGACCGTGCTCACACCTAATTAAAGGGGCCTAAAACATACGGGAATAAAATGTGACTATTCAGAAGTTTAATGTATTGTGCCCCTCAATCCGGGGTGCGTGCTGTTCCTTAGAGACAGCATGTGCGTTGGGTCAATCTAGGCCATCCATGCTTGACAATGGACAGTTCAGATTGCATTTGAGCCGAACAGCAATTGACGGTTGAGATCAGACGCATCCTAAGTTCTGTCTGAACTTGGGGTGCCCCTTGTCCCTAAGGAGACAACATGCGTGTTGGGCCAATCCGAGCCGTCTATGTTCGACAATGAACGGCTCTAATTGCGTCTCAGCCAAATAGCAATGGACGGTCGAGATCTAATCGGCCAAGATGCAATTTGAGTTGTCCATTGCCAAGTTGGATGGTTTGAATTGGCCCAACACGCATGTTGGCACCCCAAAGTTCTGTCCAAATCCGCATCCTGGCGCCCCTTTTGGACTCTATTTTAAAGGAGTGGCAACTTCTCCGAAGTAGTATCAAGATCGAACCGAATCACCCCAGAAACTGACAGTTCGTATAGAAGCCCTTAATCACCCTCCGTTGTTTTTAATCACGAGAAACGATGAGAAATGGAGAGAAAAGATTCATACATAACAAGTCCCAATTCCATTTGTTTTAACAAGAACAGAGAGAATTGGTGAGGAACCACCCCAATCATTTATCTTTGGTTCTCACCTGCATTCTGAACGGACCGTAAGAGAAATGCCTACCTCTGCCGTGAACAATCTCAGCTCCGGCATTCACTAGAGATTTTCCAGTGCCTCTGGGATGACACCACGTACTCGTGCCCCAGTGGTGGGGAAAAGGCCCATCGAAAAATATTAGATGATTGGATAGAATATTTATAGGTATTAGATTGAGTTGATTTTTCGCGGATTGGACTCTGCTGATAGCCGCTTACTTAGAAGTCCCTATTGGCATGTGCTTACTAGTGCCTCCAATTATTAGTAAGCATAGATTTACTGAAGAATCTGCAATATCATGTTAGGTAAATTTTGCGATCCATAATCAGTCAATTAAACCCTGTACAAAGCTAGTAGCTGCATAATTGTGACACAACACATACTCCAAGTATCACTAAGCAAATAGTAGCCGTACATTTTTCCGACAGTATCGCATCCGACTATCGGTGCATAGCCCTGGAAAAACTGTTACTATGCACAACACAAGGATAACAAATTCAAGTGTCTGCCACCAGCTGCTCAAAAACTTCCTTTCACAAAACTGGTCGAGAGTTCACGTCTACCGAGCGGCGATGAATTTAGGCAGCAATTTCGAGAAGTCGAGTAGGGTTTAGTGGTTTTACGATTAAGCTATGTTCTATCAGAGGATCAGAAACGTTATGATCAACTCATTGATGACAAACCAAAAACAAAACCACCCCTTTTTTCCTGCCAGTTCCAGCTATGTGACTATACCTTGGCCTTTTCTTTAATTTTACTGTGCTTTCATGGTTCAATGGCAAATGCAGTCACTGGGGCTGAGAGTGAGTTAGTGTGAGACAGTGACGTAAATCTCTCATCTTTGAAGGGCCTTTCTGTCTTTTCGTCGAATGGTCCTTGTTATGCCGCTGTCCTACGCGGCCCTATTTGGTTTGAGTTTTGAGAATAATAAGTAGAGAGAGATAGATAGATAGAGAAAATTTATTAGAGACCTTGACCAGGGGTTTTGAGACCCCAAAACAAACAAGGCCAGTTCTGCTCTCAATTCTCGCTCTGCATTCATGCTCATAATAATCTTTACGATTTGAATAGTTTGAGAAGTTTTTGAAAGTCGCTTCTAAGCTCGCGTGTATGTGCATGCTAATTACTCTCTCCGTCCCAAATTGGATGTCAATTTTTGGTATCTGTGCCAATTTCAATTCCTTATATCTTTCAATATGAATCTAAAAAAATATGCAATATAGATCTTATTTGATAGCTCTCGATTAGTCCTATTATACAAAGTTTTCAAACTTATGAAAAATATTATAGATTGAAAGATATAAGTAACGAAAAATGACATGAGTTTCAAAAATGGTTATTCTTTTTTTTGGGATGGAGGGAGTATATGACTTTGGTCCCGCATTAACTCTCGGCCAAAGGATGGAAGGAGCCTATTGATGATCTCTTACTCTCTCCGTACTAGGTCCTTTCTTTTTTCTTTTTTTTTTTCCCTACTGATCGACAGCATCATCTCATATATATATATATATATATATATATATATATATATATATATACGGGGCGGTTCAATGGACAACTATTTATACACCTAAAAAAATACCTCATAGTTTCCGATCAAATTTTGATAATCCGAACCGCTTAATGTGATCAGAACGTGATTATAAGGCTACTTGCAAGAAATCAGCAAAAAAAAAGACCGAAAAGGGCTTAATTTGAGCAGTTTTTAGCTTAGATTTAATGAACGGTTCAATTAAAAACTGCTTAAAACAAGCACTTCCCAGTCATTTTTTTTTGCTAATTTCTCGCGGGCACCCTTAAAATCTTATTCTGCACACATTCAACGGTTCGGATCATAAAAATTTGATCGGAAACTATGTGATTGAGATTTGGGGTATTTTTTTAGGTGTCTAAATAGTTATCCATTGAACTGCCCCGATATATATATATATATATATATATATATATATATATATATAAACAAGTATAAAAAAAAAATTACACCAAATACTAATAACAACAAAAAAAGAAAAGAAGAAACTGCTTAGCTTTGACGTCGGATCCAACACTCCGCTCATAAAGATGGGTTGAGGATTGCCACTAGATCACATTCCGGCTACAGTATCACCAAGGATGGGACCAAGCCAGGTGGTCTAGTGGCGTCGACCGCCACGACAAGAATTTTAAAAAATAAAATTATGATATGTAAAAAAAAAATTATGCCCAACTTATATAATTTCGCCATCACTAGAATTTTTTAGTATACATTTTATCATTGCTAGGGTAAAATCTTGGTTCCGTCCTTGAGTATCACCCTCAGATCCTCATCTTGATGCCTTCTCCATTGCCGTTAGAGAGCTCAGGAACACGTCGTCCGGTGGATTCAAGAACCAAGAGTTGGGCCCTTTCTTATTATGTAACAGAAGACAATAGCATGTGCTTACAATTATTGGAATTATAGCAGTTGACGAGTCGAAGTCAAGTCAAGTAAAAAGCATCCGCCATATTTGGATGTTTCGGTTATAAACCGACACTCCTCATAAAGTTGATTTGTCTTTATTTTTCTGAATTCGCATCCGCGAGAAAGTGACTAGATGGAAATTCGGAATGGAAATCCTGCAGTATGGACCACGCTGCAGGAGCCGTAGAGCGGTCGACCTGGCCGTCCATTTTGATGTCGACTATTCGAATTTAATCCGAGCTCCTATAGATAAGAGCCATTCATTGTCTGGATTTAAATCTGAACCGTTCATCGCCAAAATGGATGGCAGAACCGCCACCCTACAGCCTCTGCAGTGCGGGTCTCGATCCTGGAAACTCACCCTCGCTAAATCAAAATACCAACCATCTCAATGAATAGTTGAATACAGCTTTGAGCTTTCCATTCCGGGGCGGCTTTACCATGGTTTTAGGGGTTTAAGCAAACCTCCTGGGTTCAAAAAATACACCCCCTAAGTCTTCTCAGAAATGTTGTGTAAAAAAAAGGTTTACAGAAAAAGTAAAGTGAGGTGAAGTAAAATAAAGGAAAATAATTTTTATTTTCTTATATGTTAACCAGAAATCTTGCAGGAAAATAAGAATTCTTTCATTTCGACCAGACTTATTTTACAAGAAGGTGTTTTCCAGTGGAAAAATTGAAGTTATGGGTCTTACGACTTTCTTAGTAACTGAACATAGAAAATTATATGAAATTTGATTTTCCAGTCTTTTCCGTGCAACTGAATAGGCCTAAGGAGGATGCGTGGTCTTATAGTCTTTGGCTTTGGTACAGTGTGATAAATAGGACAGGCAAATGCATGGGAAACCAGTGGTCCAAAATCATACATAAGCACACCATCTAGCTGTGGAAGGCCCCCCCCGGCCCCCCGGCAACCTTAATTATTGGTGTCCACTCTAATTTCTATATATGGTTTTGTTTGAGAATACCGATATGATCCATTAATGAGTACTCAAATGTATCCAAAAGCAATGAGGTCTCCTGTTCCACTTGTAATATTGTTCATACTGATATGCTTTGGAGCAGGTGGAACACAGGGACAAACTAGACGTATCCCCGGCGATGAAAGTAAGGTTTTTTTTTTTTTTTTTTCATTTTTTCTGTTTTTACTTAATTCTAGTTTTTCATCTCTCAAATATAGGAGAAAGAGGTTCAGCACAAGATAAGATGAGATGATGAGAGTCGGATGATTCTGTACTTTATATGTGAAATGGTTTAATACATATGCTTCTTAAGTTAGGGTTGTGCACGAGTTGAGCCGAGCTTTGCCGACCGAGCCTTAATGAGTCAAGCTTAGTCATTCACTAAACGAGTCTCTTTAATCGAGCCGAGCCTCCCTTAACGAGCCGAGAGCTCGGCTCGTTTACTGAATGAGCCGAGGCAAGCTCGCGAGCTACTTAGTTCGTTTACAGCCCTACTTCTACCACAAGATCGTGTGATGTTAGTTGTTTTTCCGGGATTGTTTACGGAGTTATTAGGTTGAGTCGGGTGCATGCCACTCTGTGTTATTCAGTGTATTGTATCTCTGTATTTCGGTCCTTGGAACTTTTATATTAATGACAGCAATCTTCCAAAAAGAAGTTTTCTACAAGCTGAACGCAATTTTATATAAGCCCCTATTCGTGTTTGTGTTAAGATGTCTAGTAGGAGTAATAGTTTATGCAATACTATTATATAGCGCTTTCTCCATGTCATGTCTCTTGTCTAAATACTCAAAAGGGCCACCATGATTTGGTTTCTACAGTGGCAGCTCTTCGTGATATAGCTCAACAATTGGGTAAAACGGACTGGAATTTTAGTTTGAACGAATGTGATGAAAATGGAAATTGGCAGACGCCGGTGATGGACGGCAAGTATAACAGTACTGTCAATTGCACCTGCCTTGGTGATGGATGTCACATCAGCTCCATGTACGGTTCCCTTCTAATTTCCATGTTCTTCAAAATTCATATTCGCATATTACTCACTGATACGATAGAAAGCTTCATATATCAACTTTGTGGTCCCAAGTTCAGAGGACACACTGGAGGGACAATTTTTGCTTTTATATATCAATGAAAGTCACTAATGTTCGGATACTAGAATAGTTAGATTAACATATTGGAAGAAGAGTTGAACTTCTAACCTCCATTCTCCTAGCACCTGAGTGCACACCTAATGCCGATGGTCCAAAGTTCTCTTGACGACACCCCAGAGCGACGTGGTTAATGTTGCTGCTAGCCACCGAAATGACAAGTTTCCAGTTTTTAGTGCTAATTTGGCCTACCGTAGAGTACCTTTGGTGTGTTTATCTTGTTTGTCCCTAAACTCATGTATGCAGCAATATGTTGTATTATGAAAAAGGAAAATGCTAATAACAGTCCATTCAAATGGGCAGGAAAAGGACAAAAAGAAAACTCTGTTTGTTTAAAGTGAATTAGAAGCTCTTCTTCTTCTTCTTCTTCTTTTTTTTTTTTTTTGGTATTCTTTTTGCCTTATTCAATTATATCTACTCACATTGTGCTGCAGTCATGGACTGAAAAACATGGATTTCGGTCATAATTTTTTTACTTTCCCAAATAATCCTCAAAAGTTTGGCACTAAATTAACAAACGCGATTTTTTTTTTAAAAAAAAATGAAACAGAAAAGTCCAACATTAGAGCAGAAGGATAGAGTAGCACTTGGGGCAGGGTGTATGGTGGACATAAGAGAAGATAGCCTCCTTTTATGGAGGAGTCTCCTTTCATATGGGAGATGGGAACAGCCTTAGCGACAGCGTGCTGAGATCTTAGAGTTACAAGTAGTACGATTCACTCTTTCTAGGGGTCAGGTGACTTGCTCAAGGTTAGGTTTTGCTTTCTTGCAGAGACCTCTCTATCTTGGCATAGGTTTGTGAACTGGAGCCCTAAGGCTACCTCACGGACACAACGCAACACGACACTCTCCGGACATGTGTCAAAGTCAAACACACCTAAATACATGTCAAAATTTTCTTGTTACATTTGTTTTGCTGGGACATATTCATATTGTGGACACGGTTGTGAAGTGGAGCCCTTTGGATACCTAAGAAGCACGGACACGTCTACCGCCCTCACGTATTGGTCTCCAACACGTATCGGACATGCCACGACACGCCACTCTCTGGATCATTTCCAACGTACACCTGATACATGTCAATTTTTCTTATTAAATTTGTTTTACTGGGACTCTAGGACAAGTAGGGACACTCTTGGGACATGTGAAGAACTCATTAAGAGATTAAAATGTAATGTTTAACACTTGGTCCAAAGATCAAATTTTCAATTGGTGGTTAGTTCTTGAATACTAATTACACAGTGACTCTTGATTTGTATATTCAGACTGAGAATACTTTTTGTTGGTTTTATGTTCATTTGATAGAAATGATGTTTTTATCTATTATATAAACTCATAAGATACATCTATGATGTTTTTATCCAAAAAAGTGACGTATCCTCTTGTCGATATAGTATCGTATCGTATTAGTGTCCCGTGTTTGTAACCGTGCATCTTAGTGGGGTACCATCATCCACCCTATTCACCAATCCACAAGTAGCTACTTATCTTGCGTGGGGTAATATATAGGTTAAGACGTTAAGTGCATAACGAGGCCCCAACCATTGAGGAGGGGTGAAGCCTCTATAGTGTTTGCAGCTTAGGCGGGCTGTGATAGCATCAAAGGTGCCATTCTTGTGCTGAGTGATGGTGACAGGAGGTACCGAGTGGGCAAGGAGAAGGTGAGGTGTCGAGAGAAGGTATCGAAAAAGGCAAATGACCAGATCTTCTGGATGTTGTGGCTCGTCATTCAAGAATGGAGTTGCAGAATTGGCATTTACTCGTTTCAGCTGATTTAAATTTTCGCTTCAAATGCCAAATGTTCAACAGGTCCATTCGAAATCCAAGGAGAAGTTGAAATGCACCCTTTATGGTTGAAAATTAAGGACGTTCCTGACTGGGATGTCAAGAACTCGATATCGACCCATGACTTTATATTACCTTTTTGATGAATTATTAGGTGGAAAAATAAGGCGGATTCCAAATGAATTTCAAGCCTACATTAGACAGACTGCTGGTTTAGAGGTGTTTACAACATGCATCCAGCAGTTTTGAACATTTACATGGCTCTTGGTGTGAACTGTGAACTGATTAGTTGCGGTTTTTCTAATTCTTTTTCCTCTTAGTTATTGTTATTTTGTGCATTAGTATTTCTAAACTTTGGCGAGATTACTTTTTATACTACAGAGTCTGTATAATTAAAGACTGAACTATGAAATGCTGGAAAATTGTATCCTTCTCATCCTTGATAGTGAATTATAAAATTGATTAAATAAGTGTTTAGAAAAGCAAAAGTCCCCTCAACCAATAACTGATTTACTGGATCTAATACGTGTTTCTAATTTTCTGCAACAGAATTTTGAGCGGGCAGGATCTTCCTGGTGTCCTACCGAAGTCGATAGTGAACTTATCCTACCTAACAATTCTGTTGGAATGCTTCCAATTAGCTAATTTACATAATCTTCCATGTCTGTTGATTATTTGCCTCGTCATTACGTTGAGAGTTATGTCAATTGTTGCAGTGTTCTCAATCGCAACTTTCTCAATGGTTCTATTCCTCCTGAATGGATTTCTACCAAGTTGGAATTTTTGTGAGTTATATAGGCATTTCCTTTTTACAGTAGCTGGTCAGTTGTAATACCATCCGTTTCCTTAATAAGCAGAGTGAAACTGCTGTAGGAGTTTGAGTGAGAACCGCTTATCAGGGACAATCCCAAAGTACTTGGGAAGGATGACCAGTCTCACCAATCTGTACGTACTCTCTCTCTCTCTCTCTCTCTCTTGGTGCACGCGTGTATAAATTTTAGAAAGAAGCAAAAAAGAATTGACATGTTGCATGGATAAAAATGTACTGAAATTTTGAAGGAAGTTATTTTCAGGAGCTTAGAAAGCAACATGTTTGAAGGACCTGTCCCAGCAGAGCTAGGGAATCTTGTCAACCTACAGTATTTGTCAGTTATCTTTTAGATATAATTCACATTTCTCTATCGAGCTCTCAATTTCCAACCACCAAACTGTAAAGTTACTTTGGTTTTGCCCCCCCTCGGGCCTTGCAGCGTCCTTAATTCTAACAATCTCACTGGGGAGCTGCCAAAGGAATTATTAAACAACCTGATAAATTTGCGGGAAGTGTAAGTTCATTTATCGGCCATTAAATAATGTGCCCTATTCTTCAATAGCTTGTCTTTTCTTTATTTTTTACTCTTGGCTTGATGCAGTAGGTTGAGCAGTAATAGCTTCACAGGAAAGTTGCCCAGTTTCCAAAGTTGGGAACAACTTCGGATATTGTAAGTGTTCCTTCCTATTAAGCACACTCCATGGAATATTTCTGGAGTTGATCAATTTTAGTTGTCTACTCTACTGTCACCGCAGAGAGCTTGAAGCAAGTGGTTTTGAAGGGCCAATACCTCTTAACATTTCTCTCCTGCGTAATTTAACCGAACTGTAAGTTTAACCTTTTCAGGTCATACATATACCTCTAGGAATAAATAATTGAAGCCTTTAAACCAAGGTAAATATCTATGAAAGCACGCTATTGTTTATCGGTTCTCTAAGCAGAAGGATTACGGACTTGAATGGAGGAGGGCCTTCAGATTTTCCACCGCTGGAAGGCATGACAGAAATGAAAAAGCTGTGAGTCACAACAACAATTGCAAAAATGGTCTCAAGTATGCTACTCTTGAACTCACCATCATCACTTGCACGAATTGTTTTGTAGGATGCTGAGGAGTTGTAATATATCCGGTTCAATACCTAGCTATCTAGGAAATTTTCTGGCTTTAACAGAACTGTAAGTCGTCTTCTACTCGATCCCTCGTTTTTACTGGAAATCCCAATCCCAGCTAATAATTTTCGATTCCAGGGATGCCTGGGAAGATTTAGATTCTAACTGAAATGACTCGCGACTTGATAATTTACATGACTCACGAACTTGGAAATCCAAAATAGATGTTACATGTCCTAACTGGTGGAACTAACCGCAAGAATCAAGTGCATGACTAACAAAAAATTTGAAAACAATTTGGCCCTAAATGTTGAAGTTCGTGAAACAAAGGTTACCTCTGGGGGTTCGAATATGTGGGTTTCAAATTTGTGGGTTTAATGCCATAGGTTAGGTCTGTAACCAATAAACAATGTAGCATTTATATGAGTGAATGGAACAAAAAGTCAATACTTGTTGAAATCCTAGTTGTGATCTCATTGGTAGCACCCCATTTGAATCCTAAAGACAAACTATAGGAATCAACTTATATGCTCCTACATATGTATTCGCTGTGCAACATGAATGTTTTTCCTCAATTAGGAAAAACATAGAACAACTATAAAGAAAGAAGGAATATAAAAGCTATCTTCCTTGGTTCCAGTTTGGATAACAAGGATCTCGAGCCTTGTTCTTTCCTTCATTTTTTCAGATCTATATCCTCTTTCTCATGATCTGAGCAAGGAAATGCTACGTATTTGCTTAGACCTTTAAATTTCAACACCTATTATAGGAACTGGTATAGGCAGTTCCCCTTCCATCGCCATCACATCTAGTTCTTCTTAAGCTTTTTTTATTGGCAAAAAACACTCTTCCGGGAAATCAGACTAGATAAATAATCAGGTCAAAACGCTAAATACGTGCAAGTAGATGATGGTTTAATCATCTAACCGTCAACTATATGAATTATATATACCAATGTTGCGACTTGCAACTACTTCATCTAATGCTTTTTACATTTCGATATGTTAATGTTTGGGTAATCTAAACATTTCTTGTGACTCTTGTCAGGGATTTAACCTATAACAGGTTGGAAGGCAATATAACAAACCTTAAGGCTGCCGGCAAATTGCAATGGATGTAAGCAACGACAATAAGTATTTTTTTTTTTATAAAAAGCAATGGCACGCAATTAGGGGCACAACTTTGTCCCCCATGACAATTGGGGGCAAAGTTGTCCAAATTTCTTAGCGTTGAGTCCTTTCTCATAAATTTGTACTTTGTTGTGCCACTAGAAATGTCCTAGCATGTTGAAATGAGCATGATTGGTCCACCATCTATCCCTAATCTGAACATAAAATCCCTCCTTTATATGACGATACATCATCGAAATTACACCTTGGAATGTAATTAGAACTCACCCATAATGTCGCTTAAATTAACAAACCCTCTGATATCACTTGTCCTAGGAGTGAGAGAATTTGTGGAGCACTTGCATGTAGTATTGATCACCAAACAGTAAGCTTTGCCCATTGGTGAAGGTGATCAAGAACATCCCCTGTAATTACATGTACGTTCTTTTTTCTTCGAAAATGAGACTGGATAAATTGGCTTCCTACTATTCCAACAGAAAGGGCAAGTCTCCTCTTCAAACGTTCCATCACCAAATCATCCGGGTTAGAACATCGATCCTTCGGCCAAAGATCACTCTGTGCTGAAATGGCAAGATAGGAGGGTGAAACCAACTTGAAATGCAATAAGAGAAAAAATCAAGAAAAGAAAACTCTCGAGAAACAACCTCAAAAAGAGGCACAAATTAAGTGTTAAACTTGTTTGTCTCTTGACCAACATGCTTCCGATGCCTTGTGCTCACCAAAAACCAGGGCGCACTCTGTTTCCTAATAGATTATTTACCTAGCATCCTTACAGTTTCACCAAAATCCCACTTCATTCCTTTCATGAAGCATGGGTACTTAAACAAACATGTCGTACTGGTACTTCAGATGGCCCTTATGCACATGTTCCGGGTACACGAAATATATATACCCATAGTGATTGCAGTATGGGTATACCCATGCAACACCCATTTGGAATAGTTACTTTTAAAACTAAGAGAAAGTTAACTCAGTGGGACCTCACCGAATGAAACTTATGTCCATGCTCACTTTTTCATTCCATGTTCACTTTGTTAGATTGTAGCAACTTAATTTACTGTTTAACTCTGGAGACAATGTCGCTTATTGATTGATCAGATACCTAACAAGGAACTTTCTTACCGGGCCTATCGAAGATTGGATCACGTCCAGACCAGTCACCTTGTATGTTATTCATCCTCAATTATGTGTCCATATATGTTGGCTTAATCTTCTGATCTTTTCTTCATAATTAGTTGGGTGACACTACAATAGCCAAAGACTGGCATTTCCCGCATAAATGCGTATGCCTACATATCGAATCCCCATATTCATTTTTTTTTTCATCAAGCGTCACATGGTTTTATGCAGCCAAACAGATCTTTCCTATAATAACTTTTCCGAGGTCGTTGATTACGCAACTTCTTGTAATATGGATACCCTGTAAGTTATCCTCCTCTCCCCGAGAGTATCTGCATTTCATCTCTATAGTAATTTGTTCTTCTTTTTTCCTTACTTTCTTCTGTTTTTTACCTGTCACATTAGTAACTTGTTCAGAAGCTTCTCCAATGGGACCAGCTCGTAAGTTTCTAACTCTCAGTGGAACTGCATTTCAGTGTCCTATTTTATTAGCACTAGTGATCTCATCCCTTCCCTTCCCTTCTCTCTCTCCCCCTCTCTCCTTCCTCCTATTTATTCTCTCACTGTTTTGAATACTGTTGCTTCTTTTCTTTTCTTAATTTACGGGATGGACCCAGGGACTTTTCTAAGTGCTTGAAGGACGCTCCTTGTACAGAAAGTAAGTATATGTTGAAACTGTCCTTTTTATCTCCCGATGATGGACAAATCGATCCATTGAATAAAGTATTTCCCACTTTCCACATGTACCTGATAATTGTCGGGCTTAAGGTCTGGGGTAGCAATCTGAAGGGAAGGTAGAAATGAAAATTAACCATTGGTCCACCATTGGAGATTCGTGCCTGAGACCTCTTGAATAGAAGTCCAACCTCTGGCCACCTATGAAGCAATGAAATGCCTAACTAATCACAGTATCTATGTAAGACAAGTCGGGGACACACTTTAGGCACTTGTGTCTGAATATTAAACACGGGTTGGACATGGCAACAGTTAATTTTTGATATGAAAACTTACTACGGTCTACAGGGGCTAATTATAATACTTAAAAAAAAAAAAAGGCAAAAGTTATAGATGGAAGAATTTCAACCTGATAGAACACTCATTAAATTTTATTAGCTGAATAGTAAAATGTACGACCTTCCAAATACAGATTAGTTTAGGTTGTGTGTGGATACAACATTCATATAAGAAACAACTAAATAAATTACGGCATAAGTGTCTCGTGTCCTGTCCGTATCCACAATCTTTCAGAATTTCCAGTCCTGTGCCCATGCTCATACCTGGTTCTGAGGTTGTGCTTCTTAGTTTGCCACTGAGCTAGCCCACGGGTTCATAACTCTATGCCATAGCTCAATTTTATGTACTTATTCAATCCCCCCTTATTGATATGGAACTTTGTGGCAACTATTTCTGTTTGATCCTTCATGTTGTAAAGGACATTTAAGTATATATGAAACATACTTTTAAGTGTATCTTTTTTCTCCCTCTTATATGACAGCGTTTTTCTTTGTTAAGGTCGGTATTCACTGCATATAAATTGTGGTGGAGAAAAAGTCATTATTGGTAACACTACATATGAAGCTGATGAATACAAAGGAGATGCAGCGAAATTTATGCACCGAGCTTCGTATTGGGGTTTTAGTAGCACCGGACGCCTCTGGGACAACAAAACAACTGAGTACATAGCCAAAAATGTGTCTGTCCTCAACATGACTTACTCTGAATTGTACATAAGAGCTCGCCTCTCTCCTCTCTCTCTCACCTATTATGGCCGTTGCTTAGCAAATGGGAACTATACTGTGACCCTTCATTTTGCTGAGATAACTTTCAGAGATAATGCATCCTATTGGAGTGTTGGAAGAAGACTGTTTGATATTTATATCCAGGTAGCTAATATCAGCACAAGTGCGCTTTGTTTGAGTTACAACTGTATTATATTGGTTAAACTGCTTTGTTACGTACAGGATAAACTAGCTTGGAAGGATTTTGATATTGAAGCTGCTGCAGAAGGGGTCGACAAGGCAAAGATTCTAAACTTTAGCAATGTAGCTGTGACGAATCATACTGTTGAGATTTGCTTTTATTGGGCTGGAAAAGGGACAAGAACTATTCCTACGAGAGGAACTTATGGTCCTCTTATATCAGCTATTTCTGTTGTATCTAGTAAGTTATCTTCTATTTAGGCTTTCTGTATTTGTTTGTCAATCGTGAAGTATTGTGCCGCCCACCTCATTATCTTTATGCCCTCTAGTGCTCTTTTGCTCAAGACGATAATACCATGGTAAATTGTTGGCCAAAATCTTAAGCTTTTAGAACAACTAGTGATCATCATGGTCAAGGGCGAACGTACATTGGTACCAAGGGAGGTCATGGACACTCCCAAAGCGTCCATTACACTATGATATAAAAGGTTTAACTCAAATAGGTATTGGCCTCCAAGTACTTGAAATTTTCAAAGTGGAGTGCTGAATATTCACAAGAGGAAGAACTTTTTGCTAGTATTTGGTTGTAAAATCTGTATTAAGACTAAATAGATTCTATACATGTTATTTTTCTAATTAATATAGTTTGGTACTTCGGTTGTAAATTTTTACATAGACTTCTTGGCTACCTTGACAGCCAAATCCTGGCTTCGTCCTTGATCAGGTATTAGATTGGACAACAGATCACGATAAGTTTCTCTGCCAATCCAATAAGTACATGATTTCATTGCTTTTGGCCATAGGTTAAGAACATATATATGTAACAAATTTACCCCTTTCACTAACAGGTTAATGCCTTAACCTTTTATTTTTGTTTTATTATTTACTAGACTTGCGGATGCTTGATGCAATGAAGTCGTAAACTTATTCCTGACTCTTGACAATTCTCTTACCAGTTAATGTCTTCAAGCTGTCACACAAATTCTTGTTTGAAGTATTTGATCCTTGTAGCGATGGACAAAAGTTGTGGAATAGTCGCAATTTTAAATAATGTGTTTAGTGTAATAACGTATATCAACCTAGCACTGTTGCTCACATAGGACCCTCTCTTGCACGTGGATACACAGACATACTCAACTTAACATGTGCAGTGTCCACAAATGAACACCGAAGAGATCTGCACAACAATTGGAACAAAGTCGAAAAACAGAGATAGCGAGTGTGGACAGATGCCTCCATGAACCAATGCTTAACACCACTTGAGAACACCAATAATCTTAAAAGCTTAAACTCAAAGGAAATGGGCCTACAATGTATATTAAGCTAACGTATTTCTTTTTCCTTTTTATTTTAAAATATTTTGTAGATTTCGAGCCTCCTTCCAATCAGACAAAGACTCCTTCCAATCAGACAAAGAAGATACTGACTATAACTGGAGCTGTAACTTCTGCATTATTCCTCACATTGGCGATTCTCTTTATAGTTTGGTGGAAAACTCATCCTCAAAGCAGTAGTTCGAGAGAACATGGTGCCTTATTGCTTTCTCGATAAATAATTTTTTTATTTTGAATTGCTACAGTGAAGTATGTGTACGTGTGTGCGTAAATATATTACATCTGTTGCAACAAAAGACAATACGTACGGAACCTTATGTCAAGTTGGTATTGGTTGCAGCTGTTGGAAGATTAGAACAACATATATTTTCACTTGTTCAATCTTTTCTGCAACCAAACTGAGCATCACTATTTTTCCCTTTGCATTGTGGATCTTCTTTTTTTTTTTTTGGGTAAATCGCATTGTGGATCTTGTTCTTTACATTTGTTAGAATTTCACCAAAATACTTCTGGAAAATCAAATTTAGTGCATTGATGATGCAGTTAAATCACTCAACTTCTTTTTCTGCAGATCTAAGAGGATTGGATTTGCAAACTGGTTTATTTACCTACAGACAAATTAAAGCGGCAACTAATGACTTTGATATCGACAACAAAATTGGGGAAGGTGGTTTTGGATCTGTCTATAAGGTACATCTCAATCAATCAATTTTTTTTCGTTGTTACTCCTAGCTTTTTATTCGATTTCTATGGTGCTGTAGAAATGCACTGACTTGTCAATCCCATGTTGGAGGTTACTAAAATCATGTGCTAATTTTCAATGTAGGGTATATTATTAGATGGTAGTGTTATTGCAGTTAAGCAGCTTTCTTCCAAATCAATGCAAGGAAATCGTGAATTTGTTAACGAGATTGGCATGATCTCTGGTTTACAGCATCCAAATCTAGTAAGATTGTATGGATGTTGTGTTGAAAGGAATCAGCTTCTGCTAGTGTATGAATACATGGAAAATAACAGTCTTGCCCGCGCTTTGTTTGGTAATTTAATGTGTTCAGTCAATTGCTTGCATTCTAAAAGCTAAAATCTAGATTAGTATGCAAACATTCTTACCTCAATTGCCATTTATTAATAAGCACGATATTCTTTTTGCTTATTCCTTTGTCAAGGGGAATGCCCGTTGAATTTGGACTGGCCTACCAGGCTAAGGATTTGTATTGGCATAGCAAGAGGTTTGGCATTTCTTCATGAGGAATCAAGACTGAAAATTGTTCACAGGGACATCAAGGCTACCAATGTACTACTTGATGGGGACCTTAACCCTAAGATCTCTGACTTTGGTTTGGCTAAGCTTTCCGAAGATGACAAGACCCATATTAGCACCAGGATTGCTGGAACAATGTAAGCTACCGATTTTCTCCTGTATAAATCCTATCACTGTGCCATGCTTAAGAACCAAATAGTTTGAGTATCAAAAGATGCCACCTTGGAACAGGCTCTGATACACGAGTCTCGTTAGTATTCCGTATTTCCATTTGGAATGAACAGGCTCTGACATTGTTCCAGCAAGATAATATCATGCTTACATTTTTCCATTAGTCAACTTGGAAAGTTCCTTGACTAATTCTTGATTGTGGAGGAGGGATGTGCTTTGCAGTTAGACTGTACGGCGTTATCGTAGTACATGTATATAATAGAACGAAATCAGAGCTCAGAACCCAAATTAAGAACAGGGTGGCCCATCATACTGGTATTCGACGTCAAACCACCACTAGGCAACTACGTTGATGCTTTTTCTTGGTTACAAGCCCATGCAAAGTGACCCGATTTCATTATGTGACTTTTTTGCTTCCGATCGACAATTACAGTGTAGTGGTTTAGCTATGGTGAATTCCAACAAACAAGTCATCTCAATCACCTTGAAGAAAATTGCTCGAATGCTTGAACATTCTATGAAGCTCACGCTGTTAAATTAGACTTGAAATTATTATTTTTGTTGTGCAGAGGATACATGGCACCGGAATATGCGTTGTGGGGTTATTTAACCGACAAAGCAGATGTTTACAGCTTTGGGGTAGTTGCATTGGAAATTGTTGCAGGGAAGGACAATATGAAATATCGTCCTAATGGAAATTATGTTTGCCTACTTGATTGGGTAAGTGTTTGGTTTCTCATTGAACTCATTTCACATTTTTTCTTGCTTTAGTACCTATACATTTCGTCGTAATTGACTAGCTTTGATCCAAATTTGTATGGATTTGTGCTACCTGGATTTGGTCTCATAAGGGAGACTTGGGGGTGATTGCGAGGTTTTTTTTTTTAACGAGGCCACAAAATTTTGGTTTGTTGTTCCTATGGAAATACTTATATTCAGGATTACTGATCTTGCAATAAAATTGGAAATTTAGTATGACATATCTTGAAGTTAGTTAAGAAGTAAATTAATTGGGCTCATATCGTTAAAAGCTCGGCTGTAAACGAGCCGAGCTCGAGCTCGAGTTTTCAGCCTCGTTTAGTAAAGGGGACGAGCTCGAACACTACTACAACGTAAGTTGTCACTTTCTCATGTCAATCTCATTCTCGTACTTGTTTCAGGCACTTGTTTTACGACAACAAGGATGTTTGATGGATCTGGTGGATCCCAAGCTGGGTTCTAATTTCAACAAGGAAGAGGCAATGAGAATGACCAAGGTGGCATTGGTATGCACTAATCCATCTCCGGCACTTAGGCCTACCATGTCTGCTGTGGTAAGCATGCTTGAAGGTAAACTCGAGATTGAAGAACTAGTCAACGATCCGCGCATCTATGGCGATGACTTCCGGTTTGTAGCCCTCAGAGACAAGTATGATGAGCTGCTACGCCAGACTTCAACCGAAGCTGGGGCCCTGATGGATCACACGGTAACTGGTTCTTCCTCTGCATCTACCCAGGATCTTTATCCGAGGAATCTTTATTCTCTGTAACGCTGCCAGCCAGTACAAAGGACGCATGAGAAGCATAATATGGTTAAGACTTTAATTTGCTTGTATACTTTCTAGGGAAGTCTTCATGTTCAACTTTCTCTAATAATTGGTGCAAATAGCTTAATATCTTCTGTTTCCTAATGTTTTTCTGTCGAAAACTTCCGAGGGATTTTCTTTCTGTGTTGATAAAGGTCTTCGTCATCTTACAGTAAGAGTCATAGAGCTGCCTTAAAGTCAACTAGGAGTGAAGGGGGGAGTGTTTGACAAGTGCCCGTTCCAAGATCTCAAAAAAAGTTTACTTTCCAGTACTTTTTTTGCAATTTTCAAGCTTAAAAATAATGAATTTATTAAAATCTAAAAATATGTAATATGGATCTTGTTTGAAAGATTTCAATGAGATTTTTTAAACAATGTACAACAGAATTAAAAATTTATTTTCGTAATCACATTATTTTTAAGCTTGAAAACTGAAAAATAAGTATCTATTTTTTAAGAAGATTTGTGAAATGGGAGAGCTTAAGATTGTTAACACCGGCGGATGTGGTTCCGAGTGGACTGAAAGTTCTAGGATTCGATTGCCAACATTGGAAGTAGAGTGTCCAATGTGACAGTTCAGTGAAAGCATATATAGGTCTGCAAAGTGGAACTAACTCCGTTTCGCTAAGATTCTTATTTTTTAAGTATTTATTTTTCAGTTTACGAGACAAGTTATTCTCTCACAATACGTCACTTTCAATTCAAAAAATAAATACTTATTTTTCTTAACGAAAGGGGGCAGGAGTATTTTTTTTTCTTCCCTTTGCGCACAAGGTAAGACCCGCAAAAGACACAAGTGTGCTTAATTATCCATCCTCAAATCTCATCCAACTTAAGTATTCATCTTTCATTTTTTAAACAATTATGATTTCATCCCTATTTTCTTTTTGTACCAAAAGTGCCCCTAATATATATATATATATATACACACACATATATACACACACACACACACACACACACACACACCAGAAAATGAGACCAAAACATAATCTTTCCCATCCTGTCCCACGATTTCCGTTCAATCCCTAAAATTATGGATCCCAAAAATTCGGGTGGGATTATATATAAGTAAGCATCTCTCTCTCTCTCTCTCTCTCTCTCTCTCTCCCCAAAGTCCTCCATTCGTCCTCCATAAACAACCGCCGCCATTCACACGTCCTCCGGTGGGCGGCGATCCACTCGTCGTCTGACGTCTTCCGCTCTATCGCCGCCATTTCCCTCCTCCCTCTCGCCGATCAATCATCCTCCGTCGTCATCAATGAAGCCGACAGAAATCTCCTTTCGGTACCGTTGCTGTCGATCGATTCCCTCCTCTCTTTCGCCAATCAATCATCCTCTATCGTCAATGAAGTTTAACGGAGAAGTGGGCGTTATTGTTGTCGCCGGAGCAAATCTTCAAGATGTAGTGATTTGAAGTTTTTTTTTTGTTTATATTGTTTGGGTATTCATGGTTTATTAGTCATGAATCGGCGATTGAATATTCATATTTTTTTCTTGTCTTATTCATTGATTTTTTTTATTCATGTTTTTTTCTCGTCTTGTTCATTGATTTTTTTTATTTATGGCTTGTTTGGGTATTCTTACTATGATTATTAATGAAGGTTTCCATGACGATACACAGATTGAATGGTTTTTTGTTTATTTGAACCATTTACCATGAAATATTTGTTCGAATCATAGGATATTAATCGTGTCCACGTAGTAATCGTCATGGTAATTTAACCATGTAATCGTCATGATAATTTAACCATGTAATGTCATGGTAATTTAACCATGTAACGGTTTGAATGTCATGTTATATATTTTTTTACGGTAATTTAGCCATGTTCCATGTAATAAGATCAATGAAAAATATAACTTTCTGTTATCTGGTTGGTCAACTCGAAGAATGAAGAAAAAATGCTAATATGTGGTCAACTTATCAAGTTATATTCCTAAAAATAAGTAATCAAATCATATTGAAATTTACCAAATCCCATTGAATTAGGAAAATAATCCAATCCAAACCCACTAAATTGGGAAAACAATCAAATCCAATCCCACTAAATTAAGAAAGCAATAAAACATAATATATGTATATCATAATGAAAAGGGTAAGAAAGGTAATTCACACACTAAAAGAATGAAAACATAAGTATAAAAAAAGGGCGGGATGAATTCTTACATGACATGGATAAAAAGGATGAATATTTAAATATTCCTAGATTCTTTAGAAGCGCCAGATATCAACCATTGTAATGCATTACATAAAGGCTAAAGCATCAAAGTAGGGCAACTATTACGTCATTCTAGACTTCGTGCATTACATCTACATCTATGTTTACGTATGTATTTGTTTAGTTATAGTAAATATCTCACGGTTCGATTCGGTTAATTCACGATTTCATTATGAAAATTCGTAGATCAAACCGCGAGTGACGGTTTTCTAATTTTTGAATTCATGTCCGGACCATTAATCTATGGGGTCCAATCCAAAACGTATTGCGATCCATAATTTCGGTCAATATAACCCTGTACAAAGCTATAGTAGCTACTGCATAATCCTAACACAACAGATACTCCAAGTATCTGTAATCAAATTGTAGCCGTAAGTTTTTCCAAACAGTATCGTGTCCGTGCAAAAGCTCAGAAAAAACTGTAATGCACAACACAAGGATAACTAATTCAACTGTCTGCCACCAGCTGCTCAAAACTTCCTTCAAAAAACCTGTCCACAGTTCACGTCTACGGCCGGGGCCTCCAACTTGAGCAGTACCTCAACTGCTTTAACCAAAGTTTCTTTAGAATTGCACTCATTGTTTACCGAAACAGCGGATGTTAACTACAACAACAAAGCCATAGGCATAACCTAGCATGAAGTTGGAGTTTGTTCGATGCTCTATCGATCCAAAAGCATGGAATTAAGTGACAACACCCATAGTATTGTTCACTGGTTTCACACAAGCAAGCAAAAACATGCATATAACGAAGAAAACGAAGGACAAGCCTACCCAGCTCAGGTTCTGCTGTTGGAACTTCAAGCTGACTGTTTTTCCTACCCTGGAACAAAATTAACACATGTACAAGCAGCTTAAACATATTGAACAAGAGAACCAGAAAATAAGAAAAACAACGACAAGCAAATCCTAGGGGCTAGGGCCCTATCTCAGGCAGAAATCCACATGCACGTGCTTGCGATTTAGATCTACGCATGTATGAACCTAACCGTTCGGTTTTTATTGAAAACTATGCCAACCTCCTAGAGATGTAATTCACACAGTGACATAGTGGAATCGGAAAAAACCTCATCTTTTCTCACTCTTTATTACATTTTCACCATTAGGAGTTGGACGTAAAGGTGTACAAAGCCCTATCGACACATAATAGTAATGTGTAATCGATCTCAATTGAATGATCAACACCTGTCCACAGCAGCTTGTAACTGGCATTTACACATAGTCCCAACGGTGAAAACCAAAGAGTCCTTGACTTGAACATTGAAAGAGCAAAGTGCCGCAAGCAGATGAAGAAAATGCAATACCTTCAAAGACGGGGCGAGAACAAAAACTTTATCTGCTGATTCTGGAGGTATGTTAGCAACCATACAAATCTGCAACAAAGTGTGAATCAAAACCTTGCTCCATGATCAATAAATAAGGTCAATAACTCACGTTGAGGCATATACCTCACGGTCTGTAACACCATGCCTTTTGAGAGGCCTGATATGTGAGTTAATGGTTCAACACGAGGTTGCTCATAAATAGAATTACCACAAACCTCAAGAAATTATTGACAAGTTCAGAAATAACAATCCATTTCAAGAAGGGAAAGGATACCCAGTACTTAATACTCAAGTGGCTACTGGATTCCCCTATCAAAAGCTCTGGAAGCATGCTTGTTAGGGACTCTCATCAAAAAGTATACACTTTCATATCTAAGTTATAGCTAAGTAGTCATCACAGTCCATCTGGCATTTAGCATTCTTGGGAAGTTCTGCCAAACGATAGATTCGCGGAAAACAATATCTACTTAATGCACTTTCCTTGTACCAACCAAAATACATACATGTGTCGCAAACTACAATCTCAAACGTGCTGCAAGACCGCTTGTGTATAAGATTTTTATCACCCTCTCTTGCAAGCCAGTTCTCAAGAGTGAGTTATAGATTTTACCCCAAGGGTTTGTACAATCTCATTTATAGGTAGCACCACGAATGGCATGACCTGTAGGCTAGATTAGTATAACTAGGTAGTATCCATCGCAAATACTACTCCGTTTTTTTTTTTCTATCGCCATCTAATATCGCGACTGTACCGATGAAATTAATGTGTTTTCAGATGAATGTTGTCAAACTTGACATCATATGAAGTCATAAATATGAGTTGAACATTGTACTTTTTTTGACCACTCTTCCAACAAAATGTCTCGAATTCTGGTACAAGTGGATCCCTTTTTGATACCAAACTTCTTTGACAAAGAATTGCTTCGTAAAGCCCTTTTACCCAGTTTTTTATTTTGCTCTCCTTAGATTAGTCAAATGGAAGACTAATTTTCACTTCTATGATGATCCCATAAGCAAATCGAGATCTATGAAGAAAAATCGATTGTAAATGATAGAGGCCTTGCTCTTTAAGCTTACATATAAGCGGGCAGAATTAGAGGATAAGTTGGTTTTTGATTCTACCAGTGGCGGCTCCAGGATTTTTAGGATTTTTTAATAGAGTGTTCAATAACTACCTTAACTCTGTTACCTCTATTAATAAGTAGAATGTACAGAACTAGATTGATACTCTCTACGTTACGAAATGGTAGTCCCTGCAAAGACTTGCAATTTTCAAATCAAAAGACAAAATACTTGCGTTTGAGCTAAAATTGTTTTACAAGGTTAACCGATATCAAGCGAGCTTTAATCGAGCAAAACGCAAATCGATCTCGAGTACCTCGAAATCTTTTACATATTGTAAGTTGAATGAGCTAACTATTTGGTTATTTTGAAAGTCTAACGAGTTTCAAGAAAAATGTTCAAGCTAGCTTGACTTGTTTATATGACAAACGGATCCTAAACGAGCTTTTTAACTGCCGAACACGAGCTCCAACTCGAATAGTTACAAAAGACAAAACTGTTAGAATCCTTCCATATTGGGCATGATTTGATTCTTTGTATAGTAGCTGATTCTTAGGAGTTAGGATAGTTTATAATTCTTGATTCTTAGAAAATCAATCCCACCAATCATGGGATTGAACCAATCACCATATTCACTTTTGTATTGTACTCCCTTCGTCCCTAAATAAGTGTCCGGCTTGCAAAACTAGATTTTACAAAATATGCATATTTTTTATTAAAAAATTTAATTTTTTTTCACAATCTAATAGAACTCATTGCTATCTATTAATTTGTAAAAAAAAAAAAATTGATTTTTTTAACAAAAGAAATGCATATTTTTGAAAGCCTAATTTTGCGCGCCGGATACTTATTTAGGGACGGAGAGTATATAAGTTGTAGCACACAATGAATGAAGTATCTCAGAAATCTTCTTCTAATGTTTTCTCTCCTTGGTCTACCATTCTTATAAAAACAGATTAGAAATTAAACAGAATCAACAAAAAGGAGAACTAAAATTCGATGACCTTTTAACACAAAGGTAGGGCGAGAGGCGATGAATTCAGGCAGAGATTTCGAGAAAGCGAGTTGGGTTAAGTGGTTTTACAATTAAGCTACGGGAAACCCTTATTCAGAGGGATCAGAAACGTTATCGATGAGAAACGTAGTTTGAGATGTTTTTTAACAGTTGCTCCTAAGCTTGCGCGTAGGGATGTAAACGAACCGAATCGAGTCGAACCTTGTGATATTCGTGATATAGGTTAGGCTTGAGTTTGATCCGAGCCTGGACAATGGAGTTCGAGTTCTGTTCGTTAAAAATTTTCAAAGCTCAAGCTCGGCTCGTTAGGGCTCACTAGACTTAAACAAGCCAAACGAGCCAAATTCAGGCTCGGATACAATTCATGTTCAAATACAGTTCGGGTTCGAATTCAGACTGGGGAAATTTTTTTTTCCCAATTCCAAATAACTATTCACACATAAATGACAAAAATTTGGGAAAAACCAACAAAATCATGACCAATATTATCAAAAATATTAACCAAACCTATAAAAAAAAAAAAAAAAAAAAGAACAACCAAGAACATGACCAAAAATCAGTCACCAAGCTTTGCTCCAAGTCTCCAAAAACCCCATCTGAAAGAAGATAAAATAAAAGCATACCAATTTGAGTTCAGAGATGAAGAGGAGGAGCATGAACCGAAAACAAACAATAAAAGAGTATAATATCAAAAAGACTACCTTGGATTGGACGGAGTAGAACGCAGCAGCTTTATTATTTTGTAGCGGGGGGGGGGGGGGGGGGGGTGTGGGGTGGCGACGTTGAGGAGGTTGCGGAGAGAGGTGGAGGAGGAGGAGGAGGAATCGGGGAGAGGCGGTATTGGAGGAGGCAGAGACGGGCGATGTAGAGGAGCGGCGTTCAGAGCAGTGGTTGAGTGGTTGGGTGGTTGGATAAGAAACCATAACGTTTTTGAAGTGGACTCACGTTTGTATCGATGAGTAGTAAAAGTAATGGAAAATGCTACTCCCTCCGTTCCTATTTAATTGTTCACTATGGGATTTTGCATGTATTTTCAACGGTTTACATTTCTTGATGTCTATTACTAAAAATATGCAATATGAATCTCGTTTGATAGAGCTCAATTTATTCTATAAGACATTGATTTAAAAAATATAAAACATAATATACGTCAAGAGATATAATCCGTTGAAAATGCACACAAAACCGTAATGAACAATTAAATAGGAATGAAGGGAGTAGATATTAAGAAAAAAGAAAAAGGACCATTAAAGTTGGTGTGGGGCCATTCAGGTGCTGTTCCAGTTTTCCTTCTTTTTCTAAAATTTCTTTTTCTTCAATTTTTAAACTCAAATATAATGAAAATAAAAAATAATTTTTTAATTTTTTTTACACCGTATAAAAGATCTCAATGAAATCTATCAAACAAGATCTATATTGGTAGAAAAATTATTTGCATAAATACATAATTTTTAAGTTTGAAATTACCTTTTTTTTCTAAAAGTTCCTTTTTTACAAAACCGGAACACCCCCTCACCCACCCAACTCATTTAATTTTCTTTCTTTTTTTTCCCCTTCTCGGGCCGGTCCTCATTTATATTCTCTCTCTCCTCATCTCCCCCGTCCCCTGCTCCTGCTCCTGCTCCTGCTCTGCCTTGCAAATAGAATCAGAGCACTCACACTTCAGAGGAAATGCTCAGGAAATCAAAACATCCAAAATAAATAAAAAAACACTGTAAGTGACTTCACAGCATAAACCCCTGATATCATGAGCAAATATATAATCAAGAAAATAGAACAAAAAGCAGGGGGTTGCTCTTCAAAGATTGAAGGTATATTACAATCTGTTTCTATTCTCTCTCTCCTCTTGCTCTTCAAGTATATCTTTTTGTATATTACAATCTTGCCGAACCAAACGTCAACGAATGAATGAATCTCTATCCCAGAAGATAGTTGAATCTCTGTACATTCATTTCTCCCATTTGGTGAATCTCTCATTTTTTCGACTCCAAATTCAGAAGATTGTTGCCGAAGTGATTTTGATGGAATTACTTAGAGATTGCAGAGAATTAATGTTGGTTTTTGCAGAGATTTTAGTTTTGGCGGGCTCCAAATGAAAGAAACCGTTAAAACACTTGGTCCTTGCACGAAGAGAAGAAGAGAGAGAGAATAGAAATGAGGGCCGGCCTAAGAAGGGAAAAAAAATTAAAATTAAATGAGTTGGTGGATGGGCTCCACACCAATTTTAAGGGTGTTTTCAGGGTCTTTTTTCTTAGGGGAAATCGCCGAACAATGGAAGGAGGGGCAAAAAAATTTCAATTCATGGGTCACTTTTTCTCAAATCCATCTAAAATATGAAAATGAGAAAAATAATTTTCAAAACATGAAGAGGGCCACCTAAAATGACTACTATGCCCCCTCAATGAAACAAATCCTAAAATCACATCTCTTTTCCTCTTTTCCATTAGTACGCAGCCCACCCACCCCCCTCTCTCTCTCTCCCTCCCTCAGTGAAAAACCAGTGGGTTAATCTTCCATTTGTGCCCTGACCATTTCTTGGGATTTTGTCTGTTGCATTTGACCCATCAAGAAGGGTCCATGATTCTTAACTTGCACTCTTGGCCATGGCTTCTTGAGATCCCCTTCTTCTCCTAAACCCATGTCTTCAAAGCCCATAAAGTTCAATCTTTACTATTCGCTGAGGAAATAGGATACTTGCTCTTCCAATTGCTCTGCATTTGTAAGATAACGCCTTGTAAAGCCCACCCTCAAAATGAAGATTTGGGATTGGATCGTGGTGCTATCGATTTCCTTGTGCTTATTCGCATCTGGGTCGTTCTCAATTGATGATTTCCGTAGACCGTAAGTGGTTTCTTGATCCCTGTGTAGACCGTAGGTGGGTCGGAGGATGGCCTACAGCGGATGAAAGGTGTTTGGTAGGGATGTAATGGTGTTTTGCTGAAAATGGATTTCTCTTTCTAGAATGGGGAAAATTCTCTTTCTAGAATGGGGAAAATGGATTTCTCTTTCTAGTTGCTCCTTATATCAAAATATATTATTTCACATATGTTGTTCCTTGTATCAAAACTAGGGGTTTATCCGTGCCTGAAGGCACAGATCGAAGTTTTCGTTACTCCATATGATATTGAGTGCCTTTAGTTAGGTGTGAACAAATTAATCATCTCTAAAGGCACATACGTATATAAATCAACTTTCTTGATTGAAGCTAGCGAATTAATGACCCGTGCCAATGGCACCAAAATGATCCAAATCACTTAAACGCTAAGTTGCATTAGCAGGATTCTTATTCATAAATTCACACTACTACCAAGTGCAAACATGACATGAAATACTACTAAGTAAGAGTCAAATGTAACACAAAAAGATCATCTCTTCATAAGCCATATTATGCAAAAAGATCATTATTCCAAAAGTTTATCCTCATCTCTCTTCAATTGTCTTCATCAATCTTCAATTACGTTGAAATTTTCTCTTCATCACCCTCCCAAAAGTCTTTGTATCAACATATACGTACTTCGTCCACAAAGCACCATTAGGGACGGGGTTGGATCCGGTCAATTTGGCTTCAAATCAGTTCAGTCCATTTAGTGCATCCGAGCTGTCAAAAAGTGTTTTGAACGGCCCCAGATTTTTAAAGGAAGGTTTTTTAAATAAAAAAAACCTCTTTAAATCTGAGCCATTCGAAAATATTTAAAAAACCTCTTTAAATCTGAGCCATCCAAAAAATACAAATAAAGATCAATACATAATCAAAAATCGATTAAGCATAAAAATCGAATAAGTTGAAGGCAATCTTATAGTTTTCTCCAATTCTCCGTCGAGCTGAATAAAAAAAAATGACAAATTAGATGAATGACATATGAAACATATACAATGAAAATTCACAACTAAAGAAATCAACTCACATGACCATAAATGGTTAGATTGCCCATGCTTAGAAGTCCTAAGAATGTCTGAAAAATGCCAACAATATTAATCCATCAATGGTGAATATTGTCACAAAAAAAAAAAGATATCTTAACATACTCATTCTTAATAAAAGGATATGATTGATGTCAAATTCATTGGAGTATTCAATAAAATTGAGTATTCACTACCTGTTAGTAAAAATGAATACAACACTACGGTGACTCTCTCGCTTTTGTCCAACTCTAGGTGCAGTGATTTACGGACTTCTAATTCGTGTGGAACTTCAACTTCGGTTTCAAATTTTCAATTATACTTCTCATGTACTCATCGGATTTGAATTATTTGACGTAGTTTGTAGTGCCGTAGGCATGGACGTGTAATTCGCTAATAGAAAAGAACAAAACCAGATGTAGTGGGAGGGTAGACATAGTGCCCCGTCGTCTCACAATGCTCATCGTCACTTACTTTTAAAAGATTTAGTTAAGGGATATATGACCACTGAAATCACCGATCAATTGTAGTGATTGGACCTTAATGACATACACTATACCCAATATATGTCTAGGAACATACAAATTAATGCGGTCTGGACTCTGGTAGTCTGGTTTCTACGTTCTAGACTTTATCTGAATATTATAATACCAGTATCAACTTAGTCATTTACAAATAACAGGAAAAAAATAATAAAAAAAGTCGCGTACTTCCCAAAACAAAAAAAGAAGTCCCGCCCATACCTTATTCCTACCAGCCTTTTTCATACACTTCAAATACCATTACGATGAGTTTTTTTTTTTTTTTTTCAGAAAAATATATATTACCATTATGGTAAACAGACTCAAAACCATATCAACTTTTGTAATATTTTTAAACTTTTGATGTTAGATTTCGCAAGCATTAACATACTTTTGCAGATTAAACCAACGGGGTTTTAACTAATTGAGATCCGAATATCCCTTAAAGTTTTAAGGAAAATCATACGGTAGGGGCAACCAAAAAAAAATCGATAGAGAACAAAAAATATAATTCTGTTAGAAAGGACCACCACATACTTATACCCGCACGTTGGGGTATTACATTTTGTTAAAAAAAAATGGATGGTAGGGAAAACAAAAAAAATTGTTAATTTTAAATTAAGCCTGAAAAAACCCCATAAAAAACAGATTCAAACCACCCTTTACTTAAACAAAAACATGGATGGTAGGAGAAACAAAACAAAAAAATTGTTAGACAGGATTGAACCAAAAGAAAATGGGTAACATAGAAGAACCCCAAATCTATTTACTCAACTGTAAAAAAAAAAAAAAAAAACAGATTAAACAAAAAGGGGAGATAGAGAGGCAATCGTGGTTGGGGGTCAACCAATAAAAAAAAACTCTATATAAAACAATGGAGCCACCCACCTCAAGAAAATTATTGTAGTCTCAGACTCGGAAGCAGAATTCGGTGATTTTCAGTGGTGTGATAGTATTGTAACTGAGGTTGAGACTTGAGAGGGAGGGGGATGGAGAGGAAATGGAGTAGCAAAGAAGAATGTATGCCTGATTTTTGGAAACCGGAAGTCAACCCGTGACTTTGGAAATAGCAAAGGTTTTATTACATTTTTAATTTAGCATTCATTATCGAGAATAATTTGACGTAACCAAAAATTCGTTCAGCATTCAACGCCAGGCCATACCCAAAATGCATTTAGCATTCAACAACAATCCTTACCAGCTTTCATTACCAAAAATTCTTAGCATTCAGCGCCAGAACTTACCAAAATTGCATTTAGAATTCATTATATTTGACTTAACCAATTGTCCTGAATAAATTATTACCAAAACTGAAAAAATCATTACCAAAGCTGAAAAAATCATTACTCGACCATTTATTCCAGAAAACGCAAAGTATTTACGAAAATACCAATGTTTAATAGAGGGTGGAGATTTATGAAGAGATTGAAATGTGTATGTAAGCTAACGGTCAAGATTTATGTAGGGAAAATGTATGGGTCACCACACCGTCGCGATTTGTATTATAGATATGTTGCTGCTTATTTCACAAAAGTTGCTCCTTGAATCAAAATATGTTGCTCATTATTGCACAGAAGTTGCCTTTGAATCTGGGTATGCGAATGAGATTTTTAGAACTTCAAAGGGTATATTGCCCCCAATAGAATTTGAGTGGCGGTGGGAGATGGGTTTTTAAAAAAAATGTAAGTATTGCTCCATCAGTCACATAATGTTTCACCTTTAGTGAATTGTTTTGGCACCATCAGTCACGTAATGTTGCTCCATCAGGAGGTGTTTTTCTGTAAAACTTAAAGTTAAAGGGTATTTTTGTTTTTAATAATATGTCCTGGGAATTATTCTTCTCCTTTTCATGATTGGACAATTTCGAAAAAGTGGTCCATGAGTTGGGCATTATTTGCCCCAATAACTACTGAACCCGAATAACTCCTTTTTCTTGGACTCGTGGAGCTCACTCACCACAGGATTGTAGTGAGTTCAAAACGACGCCGTTTTGGTTAATAAGTCACACCCCTCAAACTCTAACATATGCTTTGCAAAGTAGGGGATAATAATTCATAGTTTCCCGCTCCTGATCGATTCACTCCTCTAGTGTATAATGGCTCCCCTGTCGCCGACACCCACTTCCTCGCCACCACCGGCGTCGTCCACCGTCGATCCTTTTCCTCCGGTGTCTCCCATCTCCACAGCTTCATCCCCACCTTTGTCGCCCAGAACCACCACCGATTCATCCGACCGGCGTCTCCAAAACAGTAAGAATCACTTATTCACATTGTTTAATGCAATCAAGACATTGTTTAGTTCTCCAATTTTTAACAATCGTTGTTTAATACGCCCTATGCATAATATTCTATTCACCATTGTATAAAGTTAAGCTTTACTGTTCCTTTCTTATTAACCTTAATGTTCTCAACATAATTTTAGAATGGACGATGGTGGACTTGAAGAGCGAGAAATTGATAGGTCCAAAGATTACTCTCTTGGATTTGGAATGGAGTTTGACACAGAGACTGTTGCGTATGATTTTTACAATGATCACGGAAGGGTTATGGGATTTAGCGTTAGGAAAAGTTATTTTACACAAAGCACGAAAGATGGTATTTTGATAAATCGAAAGTTTGTTTGTAGTAAACAAGGTAAAAGGGGAATAGACAAATGGTGCCTAGTAGTTGAACAACCTCTAAAAGAGACGAGAACCAATTGCGGTGCGTTCATGTATATATCATTTAGTTGAGAAAAATCAAAATGGAGTGTGAAGAAGTTTGAAGAAAAGCACAACCACATTTTGCATATTCCCGAGACTGTTTATAGGATTTGATCTCAAAGAAAGATATATGAGGCACAAGCTTTAAATATCGCCATAGCTGTTGGCTCAAGGCACTACTACAAAATGGCATAAAGATCACGGTCCAAAAACTAAAAAGATCTCAGTTTTTGTAAAAGCGTGATGAAATATCATAGATTATAGTTTTAATCTCAGTTATAAAAAAAACTGAGATGGAAAGATTTTTTAATCTCAGTAATTTAAAAGTGAGATTGTAACTTAAGAAATAGATCTCATTTTTCAAAAACTGAGATTGTTTGTAAAAGAATATATCTCATTTTGTAAAAGCCGAGATAAAAAGAACTTTTAATCTCAGTCATTAAAAACTGAGATTGTAAGAATACAAATAATAATAATAATAATAATCTCATTCTTGTTTAGAAGTGTCAATGGGCCGTGCCGGCACGGCACGTCACAGGCACGGTCTTGGCCTGGCGCAGCACGACACGGCACGGTCTTAGTGGGCCCGGGGCACGACACGGGCACGGAAGTGGGCGGCACAGCACAGGCACTGCACGGCACAAAAGTTGGCCTAGCATGGCACAGCACGACACGGTCGTAGACGGGCACAACACAGGCATGTAAAGTGGACAGGAATGGCACGGTACGGCACGGTTCTAGCCGGGCACGGGCATGGGCATAACATGGCACGACACGGGCACGAAAGGGCACGGAAAAACAAAATAAATAAATAAATAAGCCAAATGGCTTTTTTAATTTAAAAAAAAGTAAACAATTTCTATTCGGTAAAAAATATTTGTTTTACCTTTAAACATCTAAGATATTTAATTTAAAAAAAAACAATTCTCAAAAAAATCATGTTTTTAAAAAATATATTTTTTACTTTTAAAAAATTATCAATTTTTATTTGGTAAAAAATATTTGTTTTATTTTTGTTAGTGAATAGACTTTGGACCTTTGGTTTGTAAATTTAACATTATAAGTTAACAAGTAAAATTAAAAAACTTATCAAAATATTTATGGTGCAAGAGTAATTTAATATATATGAAAGAAAATGTGCAAGAGTTGTATATTATTTACCCCAAATCTAACGAGAAATAAGAAAAAAAGTATCAAACAAAAAAAAAAGAAAAAAAATTACATAGTAGAATTAAGAGGGCAAAAAAACAAAAAAGGGTTGGTTGGACAGTCTGGACTAGGACTTGAACCCAGGTCCCTAGGTTCTTTCATACACAGACAAACCACTATGTCTTCAATTAACTTGTGTAATAATTTTGAAAAATTAGTATATAATATGTAGCTCTATTATATAAAAACGAGGCCATCAAGCAGTAGCCACACAATCGCAACGCAATCACGATGATCAATACCATTCAATGCGTTCATTTTGTTGTGCTTAGTGTTTTAATCATGGGATCAAATTTTTTCGTTCGTCGGATTTTGAAAACTCTTTCATCGGCACGCTGATTCATTATTTGATTAAATTTTTTTTACGTCCGATCAAGTATATAGCGATAAACATTTTACTTAATTATTGACATGAATGATCTAATCCCTCCCACATAAAAGTTAGATGGTTTCGATTTTTAAAAATAGCTTAGGCGGCCCTCAAGTAGTGCATTATAGGACTTTAATGCCTCTAGAAGCACCGAATGTGTTCCAATCACGTGGTTTTCGACATTCAATTATCACTTATTCAGGTGAAAATAATATAAATTTGCTAAGACGTTAAATTGTAACGGTTTAGATCAAACATTCGAAATTATGAGTTTATAGCTACCATTCAAATCTATACACTAAACTTACTTGGTTTATACTATGGTATTCTGCTATAGTCTAATATACAGTAGCCACACAAACGCAACACGATTATGATGATCCATACCGTTCATTTTGTTATTCTTGGTGTTTTAATCATTCTCGCAAAATTTCAGGTCTGTCGGGTTTTGGAAGCCCCTTCGTCGGGACGTAGATTCATTCATAGGAGATTTTTCGTTATGTGCGATCAAGTATATAACAATAACCAATCTACTTTATTTTTTTCACGAATAATATAATCACTCTCACGTAAAAAGGTAGACGGTTCCGATATTCAAAAAACGGCTCGGGCGGCCCTCGAGTGATGCATTATTAGACTTTACGAGAAATTTCCATGATTGAGTGCACATTTCCTTATGGTGCGACTAATGCACATAATCTGATACTAGTATAAATACAATGAGATGAAGCCCTAGCACGCTACAGCCCACTCTCTCTCTCAAGTCTTCTCTGTCTCTCACTCTCAAACTCAGCGTCTCTCTCTCACTCTCAACGGCTCTCTGCTCTGACCTCTCACCTATATCTCACTCTCAACGACTCTCTCGCTCTCTCTCTCTAGTCGGTGACTGAGTTTGCCCGACTCAAACGAGTTAAACCCTCCATTACGTTCAGCGATTTGAATCTGAAACTCGACGACTGAGGTCGTTTCCGGTGACAGACGCGTACGGCGAGTTTCCATTTCCGGTCATAGACATCCACAGATCTGATATTTCCCTCTCCAGACGTCAACAGGTACCTCTCTCACTTCCCTCTCCAGACGTGAACGGATGTTACAGATCTGATATTTTCGTTTAAGGTTTGGATCGTGAAATGCATGTGCATATGATTGGGGTTGATTCCATCTTACAGATCTGATATTTTTTTAAAGGTAATAAAAAATATTAGTAGCACAGAATGGAAGCAAATTAGGATTAGAGACGCGGTGGTGGACTTTTGGTTTCTGGTTGTCCCAAAATTAAATAAAAGACAGCTATCATAACCAGGATAATTTTTTGTATTTCGTTCCATATCCATTGGTGCTACTGTTGTTATCACAGAGAAAGAAAAAGTTCTTTCCATGCCATTTCCCCCTCATAGTATATTTTTGAAGAAAGGGATAGACATATATTCGATAAAAAAAAATGTTGGATGAAATCCAAAACTAATTTATTTGTGTGTTAGTAAAAACTTATATTTAAGTTTTATTCTCTCTAGTTTTATTTTGTTACTTTCTTATATTTAGTAATTAGTACTAATTTTCAGTCTCCCAGAAATGGCCAGATCCGATATTTTGTTCTAATTTTCTCTTTTTTGTTTTCAGTTTTTTATGGGAGGTGGATCCTGAAAACATTCATTTTGACAATGAGGGTTTAAACCCTGACTTAGATGATGAAATCAAAAAAAAGAGAAGATGATGAAATCAAGCCGTGCATTTTGCAGTTTGGAATGAATATCCTTTTTTTTTTTGGTATTGTTCGTCTATTTTTAGAAGTAACGGGTGTCATGGGTCAGTTGTTGATGGTTCGAGCAAGATCAATTGAAAAGCAGTGCACTTTCCGCTGAACCTAGCTTGCGTAAAATTTGGTGTTGTAATGTACTAATGCACATGTCAAAAAAAAAGTACTAATGCATAGTATTATGTTTGCAGTACCAACACAAGCTTCCCAAATAAATTCCAAGACAAGGACTAAACAAAATCCGTATACTGGGATTAATTCTCATTGTTCAACTTGTACACGAATGAGTAAACGAGCCGGCAAGTCTTGGCACGATCGAAAACGTCACGGCATGGCAGGACACGATTTAGGAAAACGGGCCGGCACGACACGATTTAAGAAAATGGCTTTTTGTCTGATATACTGTTAGATCGAAGAAGATTTACGAGTATTGTAGGCTTTTATTGTATAAACTACTGGATTGGCCTCCTAGATTTTCTGGTTCAGCTAGTTTATGGAGACATGGTTTGGTGTAAAAGTGGTTCTTTGGTGGTTCTTGTCTGGTGGAATTTGTTATGGGTGGATGTTTAGCTATGGATTTTGTTCAGATGAATAATGTCTGCATTTAGTACAAGACTTTTGCCTTGCCCTCTAAGTGTTTGTTTAAATAACTCATCCAAAACTTTGTATTGCTATCCAGAGATCCTCTGCTTGTTAATTACCTGGAAAGCTTGGAAAATGTGATTAACAGTTGCGGTATGGTCTATATGGAGCTCTAACTTGTGATGGTAGTTTTTCTTGTATGCTGAGTATTGAACTCATTTTGAGCTCTTACTGTTTTTCTAATTAGGTTTTTTTTTTTTTGTTTTTTGTTTTTGTTTGGTTTGTTAGCACGTTTTCTTTTCTTATATGTAATTGTAATTCCCTGGTGTTTTATGATAGTCTAGATCGTCGACGGGCCTGGAGTGTAAAGCAAATTTCTTGATAAATGGAGAAGAATGTGTGATGCTGAACCGGACGAGAAATTTTGGGGTAAGAGAACTACGCTATCAGAATTTACATCGGTCATTCGCTTTTATACTTTTGGTATTTTCCTCTTACTTCTAATGCTTTCTTTATGGTCAAAGCCAGTTAAGTCACATAGATGTTCTAATATGTGATAAAATTAATTCATTATACACAAGGTTGGACTTAGGATCTCTCAAAGTCTTCACATTATAGCAGTTCCAACTCTTTTGAGAGCTTTTCAAATGATTGGTAAGTCTTATTAACCCTCATACTTCACCATGCATGAAACAAGTATTGATCGCTATTGTTTTGACTAATTCTATTAACTACATCCTATATGACTTCTTTAATGCTTGTGATATGATGTGTGCATAAACTGTTCTGCCCAAAGTGATTATCTGACGTTGGTGATCTGTTCTTGTATTTGATAGCTTATTTGTGTGTATAACCTTTGCTGTACTCAAATGTGCTTCTTTCGTCATGACATGCTTTATCTGGTTCATTGTGGGATTGCTTATGGTCTTAGGAGATCATGGACTTCAATGTGCTGCTGACATATTAAGTACTTAATTAGATTCGTAGGGGGATTGCTTGTGGTCTTAGGAGATCATGGCCTAAGTTTGCTCTGCTCTCTATCCATTTAATATTTCCTTACACGTTTGGTTTTTTGAGTTTCCCTAGTAGATTCCCAGTGGTACTTTCCACTTACTCAGAACTCTGTAATTAGATGTGATAGGTGTAGGACATGAAGTATTTGTGCTTTCATTTCTTTTACTGATATTGAGCTTTTCTATCCTGTAGTCCTGTCGTGGTCAATTGCTCGGCCAAAACAGGCCTTCACGTGTTGGCAAAACACTGCGCTGAGGCCATGGGATTCGCCGTTGTTTACTTTTTGCTTGATAGTGAAGAGGATTTTGTATCGTACACTGAGTTTTTGCAATATTTAGGGAAAAGCAAGCGGGCTGGGGTAGCTATATTGGATGAATGGACTGCCTTATTTTTGGTTCCCCCGTAAAATTTTCTCTCTAAGGTGCTTAATGTCACTGGCCCTGAACATCTTTATGGGGTGGTTCTAAAGTTACCACATCATAACCCTTGTAGTACATTCATTCAGATATTAGCTCGTATCTGCTACTTGAATTCGAAGATGAGGTGACCATCACAAACTAAAGATTTCTTATACTGGTGGAGGACAAAATGAAGGTCTACTACAGGTTTTGGACTTCACGCCACAATTTCTGTTTTGTCCCTTGTAGAAAGCAATCGTTGTGATAATACCTTAAGGCCATTTGGATCATATTTGTTGAGAGTGGAAAAAAGGGATAGATATATAGTTTGCCAATACATTTTCTTTTTCCTCTACAGATTCTAACATATCTGGGCAGGGATGTAGGAACAAGCCCTACATTTGTATAAAGAACTTCCCTACATATCTTTTCCCTACACATCTAACCAAAAAATGCCTTTTAATGTGCAAGTGAGATTGCACATTAGAAGTTGGATGTTGCTAAACCTGTTATCTATTCTAAGCTAGCTAAGCATCATAGATTCTTTCATATTCTGTCTTGTTATATGTTGATAACTTTCTTTTAGTCCTTGTCAGAACATAGACTTCGAAGTTCATTGATCCCTTTCTTATTGTTTGTTATTATTCAGGCAAATGCAGTAGATGCCCTATTGAAGGGAGCTAGTTGTAAGGATCGTTTGGAGCGATTGCGCACATGGACGTGTCACCGGGATTAGATTACTTCTTAGGGTAGTTATTTTGTATGTTATTTTTCAGTTTTCATTGTATAGTTTCTACTCTCTTTGTTAGGTTGTGGTTGTACCAAATGTTCCTAATTCAAAATGTACGATCAATTTGTCAGCTAATATATATTTTTGATTTACTTATGTCGTCACAATTTAATTGTAGACGTAATTGGGTGTTATCTAATTCATAAAAAAAAATCTATTCAAGAAAGTACCTCTTATGTAGAAGTGAGACTATATATGGGAAAAAATAATCTCGGTTTTATGTAAAAGTGTGGTCTCTTTTTTTGGCAATAACCACGGTTTTAGGTAAAACTGAGATGATAAAATGGTAAAGATCACGGTTTTAGGAAAAAACTGAGATGGAAAGAAGTTAAAGATCACGGTTTTAGAAAAAAGTTGAGATGGAAAGAAGTCAAAGATCACGGTTTTAGAAAAAAATTGAGATGGAAAGAAGTCAAAGATCACGGTTTTAGAAAAAAACTGAGATGGAAAGAAGTTAAAGATCACGGTTTTAGGAAAAAACTGAGATGGAAAGAAGTAAAGATCATGGTTTTAATAAGTTTTAATCACGGTCTTACACTGTGGTTAAAAGATATGGACTTTTGGTTACACCTTGATAGACCACGATTTTGAAACTGAGGTTAAAAGTGAAAGATCACACTAAAAAACTGAGATCTTTAACACTTTTTCTAGTAGTGAGGAGTCACATGATCTTATTAGTGCTCAAGTAGGGGGGAAGGGAAATGTAGGATTCACAAAAGAAGACCACAAAAGTATCTTGCGTTTAAGAAGACAAAGGAGCTTATAATATGGTGAAGCAGGATCTTTGTTGGGATATTTCAAACTATGGCTACTGAAAATCCTTATTTTTTCTATCGCACTGAATTGGATGTTGATGAGCATATTACTAATATTTTTTGGACTGACCATGAAATGATTACTGATTATGGACTTTTTGGGGATTCTGTATCTTTTGACACAACATTTCAAACAAATAAAGATTGTCACCCACTTGCTCTTTTTATCGGCTTTAATCATTTCAGAATGACGGCAATTTTTGGTGTTGCCTTATTGTATGATGAAACAACAGAATCGTTTCAATGGTTATTTAAGAGCTTCTTGCTTGCAATGGGGGAAAAAAGCCCGTCTCCTTGTTTACAAACCAAGATGCTGCAATGGCGAAAGCAATTTTTGATTGTCATGCCCGATGTTACTCATGGATTGTGTACTTTCCACCTCCAGCAAAATGCTTTGAAGCACTTGGGCTATTTGTACAAGGATGATTCAGATTTCGGTAAGGATTTCGGTGCTTGAATTTTTTAATATATAGAGGAAGAGGAGTTAGTTTAGGGGTGGGATGCTTTGGTCAAGAAATATGACTTGAATGAGAATATGTGGATAAAGAAAACTTTGGGACTTAGAGAAAAGTGGGCACATGCGTATTTGAAATTGTCAATCACCGCAAGAATGCGACGCTCTCAACTTAGTGAGAGCTTGAATGCAAAAGTGAAGAAATATGTGAAATTTGATCATGACATTGTTCAATTTTTTACACATTTTGATAGACTTGTCATGGAGAAGCGGGAGGAAGAATCAGATTCTATATATCATTCTAGAGAAAAGTTGCAAAAACAAAAGTTAAAGAAGTCTCCTGTTTTGATTCATGTTGCTCAATTGTGTACTCCTCCTATCTTTGACTTGTTCCATGATGAGGTTGACACCTCACTTGCTTGTAAAGTGAAACAACATCATGAGTTAGAAGGATCATTCAAGTGTGTGATACGCTTGCATAAAAGGGCAAAAAAGAGGTTTCTTGTTTCGGGTAATGTAAAATTGGATGAGTTTGGAGACAATGTTTGTCTAGATGTTCGTTGTGCTTGTCGAAAATTTGAGAATTTGAGAATTTTATGTGGTCATGCAATTAAAGGACTTGATAGAATGGGAATTTTGGAAATTCCTGAAAGTAATATTTTAGGTCGATGGAGATTAGATGCAAAGGATTGTGCATCTAAGGGGAGCAACGTTAGCATGGAGGAGAAAGATCCCAAATTGATAAAAGCTGCGCGTTACAGGAATCTATGTCCAAAAATGGTAAAACTAGGAGCTCGGGCATGCCATTTGAAAGTTGCATATGATTTTGTGAACACCACGGTCAACTATATGTTTGACACAGTAGACAAAATGTTTCTTGAGGAGGGAGACTCGATTGAAGAGGGAATCAAAGAGGTAGATGTTATTCATTCTAACCTTGTACAAGCCAAGGGCTTGAAAAGAAAAACCGCCCCACGCAAAGGTGGAGCTAAGCTAAAACCTTGGCATGAGAAGATTGGAAAGAGAAGAAGAGTTGCTTCAAAATCTACTCCCCTTAGTTAGGTATTAAACTTAATTAATTGCTTGATTTCAAATTTTTAGGTTTTAGAAATTGTGTTAACACGTCCTTTTTGGCTAGGATGTTCCGATTCCGTACATACCAGAAATGATCAATTGCGGTTCTAATTCTCAATCAACACCTTCGTCCTTCGTGGTATGTAATGTAGTTAGATTTATAGTAAATTCTTTTGAGGTATGGTATAATTTATTTTTATTTATGGCCTTTGAGTTAACTTCATATTTATCTTTTTGTTTTTCAGGCGATGGTAGCCTAGACGTTCTTGTCGGATGATGTCTTTTTTAGTTTGTTGAGTGATCCACAATATTCTCCACGGAATTGAAGTATATGTACTTTTGACTTGGTTGTTTTTATCTTTTGTAATTGGATAGATGAAACTTGTTAACTATGGATTAAATGAATCTTTCTTTGGCATAATGGATGATTTCATTTTGGGAATGCAGGTTTGGAAGACAAGTAGGCTAATCATGTATCTTTGTTTCAGGGTTTATACAATTACGCCTGATGATGTTCGAAGGGCGCTAGGGCTATTTTGTGGAACGATACCTGTTCCGACGGACACTCAAGACCCCCACTTTGAACACATTGAGAAGATGTTTGGGAAAAACAATAAACCGTTGAAGAGAGGAGTGACATTTGCGATGATGTAACAAGTATTCAATACAAAGAAAGCTGATGTGAAGTTCCAAACGTCGTACGTCCTGTTTGTTCTTTCTTGTTTCTTGTGTCCAACCACGAAGGATGTGGCCGCCACAAAATTTTACCCGGCAGTGCACAATATATTGCAAACTCCTTCATATGCATGGGCAGAATTTGTGCTTGATTGGTTGGCGAATGAAATTGCGAAGTACAAGAAGAGATGTGGCAAGGTTGGTGGTGGTAAGAAGGATTCTGTTGGCGTTGCTGGTTGTGTGTTACTCCTAATGGTAAGTACATCAACATGTTAAACTTTCGTCAATTGTTTGCTATAAAATTCGTCTGTAATCTATTCTGACAATATTTTTTTGTTGCAGCTTATATATTTTGACAAACAGCCAATGGGTATGAAGGTTGGGAGTGAAGCTGAACCTCTTATTCAGTCATGGACGACAAAGTTAATAAAAGAACGTATTGCAAAGGAGGAGACGTTGGAGTTGGTTGATCCAATTTCTGAGCAATTCCCTAAGGCTTCTTATCGGCATCCGTTGAGGAAACTTAATATCGTCGCCGATATACAATTGTAACTCTTATGTCATTTATATGTTTAACATTGGTCCTTAACCTTATGTGTAGTTGACAATTGCTGCGTATCATGATTTGAAGAAAAATTTCATCAACCAAAAGCAACATCTTGATGCCCTGGAAAGCGCATTGATGGGTGATGTTCCCAAAACATGCACACGAAGTCCGTCAAAGAGGAAGCCCTCCACCAAGAGAAAGAATCGAAATGAAGATGATGTTGACATGGGTGATGTACATATGGATGTGGAGGATTTTCCTTCAACCTCCACTGTCAATCCGAAGAAGGTTAGGCATGGGGTAGACATGGAGGACATGGATGGCAGCCGCATGAGTGGCCTTTTATTTGTCCGGGAAATGCCATTGTACTCTCCGGAGGCTTTCCAAGTGGATGATGTACAACATGCGCAACATGTGGAGGTACAAGAAGAAACTGTGGTGGAAAACGAAGGTGAAAAACAAGGTGCACAAGAAGAAGAGGAGGAGGACGAGGACGAGGACGAGGAGGAGGAGGAGGAAGAGGAGGAAGAGGAGGAGGAGGAGGAGGAAGAAGAAGAACAAGAAGAAGAAGAAGAAGATGATGATGATGATGATGATGATGATGAAGGACAAAGAGATGGAGAAGGAGAAGGAGAAGGAGATGAAGAGGTTGAAAAAGAACAAGAAGTCGCATTGACTCCGCCATTGAACAAAGGGCCATGTACACGTGTTCAAAAAAGTAAGTCCGTAGCCCGACCATCTACGAAACGGGGTACGAGGACTTTCAAACCAAGTAAAGCGACAAGAACCCCGTACGTGACTCCACCGGAGGTCAAACTATCAAAGCTTACAAAACAAGAAAGTCAAGTGTGGGCGTATGTGATGCAACCACCAAACAAAACAGGAGAAGAGTATGACTACTAAATCCTACATTCTAAAACTACTCTCATGTAATTTTCAATTACGTCATGACTACGCGCTAATTAAATAAGTTGGTACTTGCAGGGAGTATGTTGTGAAAATCGACGGCGGGAAGATCCATTTATCGCATGACATGTTACACGAAGTATTCAAACCAAGGGGTCATATGTCCACTATGGTAAGTTATAGTACATTGCACAAATTTATCTACAATTGCAGTAATTATTAAGTGCAACTGTTCCTTACGTATTCAGTCTTCATTACTTCACTTATATTCATGTCCCATTTTGTGTTTCTTGGAATGGTTTTCAGGTGATGACAACGATGACCGAATGGTTGATGAAACAAGAAAAGGCAAAGGCCCCAATCAAAGACGGGGTCCCGCGTCCGACACGACACATGTTCTCAAGTTCATTTGTGGTAATTTAGAATATGTGTAATTTCAAATTCCTTACTCATTCGGCTACTTGTTTATACTGGTGGTAATTCATATTTTTGTTCCATTCGTTCCTGTTGTAGTACAATTTGTTGAATTTCGAGAAAGTACAAGATCAGAAGGTCATTGAAGATCCAGTGGATGCAAACATGTTGGGATACGATGTGGCAATGTGCAATCTGGCAAGTTTTACAGTCTATATTTGTCAAACTATCATTCTGATGTAGTTGTCGTCCATGCTTGGGTCCCGATAATACTTATTTGGAAATCCTTGTGGGTTTATGCAGCTGTTTCTACCGGTGTTGCTGACTGATATTGAACATTGGTATTGCGTTGTTGTCAACTTGGTGGATAAGCGGATTGAAGTTCTTGACTCAATGGTATTACAAACTACCGATAAGAAGGTAGCTAATGTTACAGTGGTAAGCACAGGCCAGTCATGATTGTTGAATGTTAATTTCCTTTTCGCATGGTCATTTATGTGTCAACCTTCGCATGTGTAATGTACCAGTTTTGTTTGAGTGAGTAGGTAAGTATGTTGTTCAACATTTTGAGTCGGACTCGGTCAAGCCAACAACTGCATACCCCATGGAATGACTGGCAGGTCCATGAACCACAAGTCCCACAACAATCGAACACGTGAGTGGTTACTTATAAAAAGCTACTCTAATGGCGACATAAGGCATGCATATTTATGAACTGCATTTGTGTGGATCCAGGCACGATTGTGGATTTTATACTTTAAAGTTCATGGAGCACTGGACGGGGGGCCGGATGAATACACGGGAACTTGAGGTAAGAAACGTTTGCCTAAATACTTGCTTCACCTTACCTATGCATATAACGTTAGGTGCACCATAAACTTATACATGTACATTTGTTGCATCATAGGATCATGTGGGAGCTGATGCTATTGATGTGCGCAAGAGGCTGCTAGTACGGTTGCTGTTAAGCCCGCACAACCAGTTGCGAGATGTGGTTCTTAAAAAATTCGTGAAGTGAACTAAAATTGAATGGTTTTGGGAGATGTTGTTTAGACAACATCGCTGAAGTGATGAAGATGCATTACCACTGAAAGAAGTACAACTAATGCACGGTATTCCAATTTTTTGCGATTGTCAATTTATTATATTTTGCCGACCAAATGAAGACTTCAAAAATATATGCAGAATATGTTTTTTGGGCTTCAATTTTGGAAAAAGGGATTTTAGTGGTGTATCATATGTATGTACTTCTCTTACATACTTTGAACAGGTTAGTGCTGTTTTATATTATGTCAAATGGTTAATCTTGCTGCTATTTCTTACGCTGGGAGCTGTTAAGTTATGGTAGATGGTAGCAGCTGTTTTTCAACATGTTTTCCTATGGTGCACCTCACGTTTGGTGGAGAATGTTTTAACGAGTATTGTGCTCCTGTTTGTGTGCAAGTGTGTGCAAGATACACCATTTGAAAAGTATCACATACATAATTGATGCTACTGCATGTGGTGCTGCTATGCTCGTACATCCCGAATTTGTTATGGGTGATTCGGTACCCCTAATAGGGCAATGATGAAACAATTCCCATGGAAATGAAGGTAGTGCCTTGGCGGGGTAACTTTTGTTGCAGCCATGAGTACCCTCATGTTTTCCTAATAGTTTTCTGAGCCCAGTGGACATCATGACAAACTGAATAGGGCTGCTGCAGTTTTGAACATGGTTTTCTGTTTACCTTTACTGCTGTTTGATTTAACATGCTATTTTGTGCTGTTACCAACCTATTATGGAAATGCATAACCAATTTGGTGGCTATGATGTCTTACAAGCTGAGCCAAGTGTTTGTGGTTTTGACTGTGATGATATTTGATCTGAGCCTAAGGTTGCTTTCAAACTGCATGTCACTGTTTTTGGACTGCTGTGTGTGTGTGTGTGTTGTGTGTGTTGTGTTGTTGTTGTTGTTGTTGTTGTTGTTGTTTTGGGACTGTTGTTGTATTGGGACTGATTTTGAATCTGGTACTAGTACTTTCAAATTATTTTGGCAATGATGACAAAATTTTGATATGTACATTCAGGACTTAGGCGGGCCAATCGTATACCGTCAATTGGCAACTAATGTTGCCGCCTTAGTGCCTTTGAGTTAATTGATTTTCATGAGCCAAATAATGGAAGGGCAACACTGCTGTTCATATATGGCATTGGCATATAGTGTTGGTTATGGTGAAATGCAGGTGTGTGGCTGTGTGTTTGGAATATGCAGTTCAGAAAACTACAAACTGCAGAAAACAATGCCATATATCTTGACTTTTGTGTTGAAGCATGACTGTCTGTTTCTGCTTTTCTTAGTTCAGCATGCTGTCATGACTGTGTGTGTTTGGCATTGGCATATATTGTTGGCTATGATGATATATTATCTGAGCCAGAGGGACTATAAGACAGGTTTATGGGTTTACCATGCAATGGTCAACAGCTTTATGGGTGCGTTGTTTCTGTCGTCTGCTGTTTTGTGAGGGGTGTGTGGTGTGCAGGTTTCATGTGTGTGAGTGCATGTGTGTCCAATCTACAGTTGTAAAGGAGATTGGAGGTTCTGTTACTGCATTTTGTTGGTACTGTTGTGTCCAAATCTGTTTCCACCCTCTGCAATGTCCAAGTGGTGTTCAAACACCACAAACTGTGTCCGAAGGTGTGCGCATGTGTTACGACTGTTTTAGTGTCAATTTTTTTGTTCAACAGGTGGTTGAAAAGTTTGCAGCAGCTGTGTGTATGTTCATGACCAGATGTATTTTGTGGAAGATTCAAGGTTCTAATGCAGTTTTGGTTCCAAACTGTGTCCAATATTCTGCTTGCAGCACCAATGAAGCTATTATCCATATTTGGTGGCTATGATGATAAATTTTTGGAAGATACGTTCACGACTTAGGCGGGGCAACATTAGAAGGTCAAATTGGCAACTAATGTTCCAGCATACTAGTCTTTCAAAAAGTGGTCTTAAATTTACTGAGTATCTGAGCCAAATGTTGACAAGTGTTCGACACGTATCTAAGCACGCCAACAAGAGATAGTTAGAAGAAGCAAAGGACGACCAAGAAGAAGAGGAAGAAGCATTGTAATTTTTTGTTAGCCTTCGTACGTTGACGTTGTATTTTGTTGGTACATTCCGTTGTGATTGTACCATTTCACAAGCAGCACCTACGTAGTTGCTGCTACTGCATAGCTGGTGGTGGTATTATTGTGCTTCAATAGGTCTACAGCTATTACTGCTATGTGCTCCTATTACTGCTTCCTGCTGGATTCGAGTTTTTTATATAGTCAAGGCTGCACAGCAAGTTGTTGGTACTGCATAGCAACTAGCTATTCTATCTTCTCTGCATTTACACTTAAGGTTAGGCTAGTGGCTAAAGCTATTGTTGTTCGCTTTAGTAGCCTTCAATGCTATGCTCTGGTTCAAATGGTATGGAACCAATTGGTATCCTCTTTTTTGGTATCCTCCATTGTAATCCTAAACTTGGTAGACGCATAAAACAAATAGCAGGTGCAATTGTGGTTCGGTCCATCCAAGAGGTGTTTGTGTTTGTTTGAGTTAAACAGGCAAGTGCATTTGCACGTTGTTTGGTGGAACTGCATGCTGTGTGTGAAATATGTTTTTGGGTAACAAATTCAAGGTTTGCATGCAGTTTTGGTTCCTAACTGTATCCAATATTGTATCTGATAACATTGTAAATGTCCCTTGTAAAGTGCGTTATGTATATTGTGTATCTGCCGATAAGTAATGATGAGACATTGGAGCTCCGGTAACATAATATACTTGCGTATCGGTCCATACGGTCTGATAGACAAGATATTTATAATTGTATTATCGATATCGTTACATAAGAAGATTGATACCGCAATCAAAATCGAGGAGCCAACGTCAATTTTTGGATTATGTTTAAAAATTTAATTTCAATATTTCTTGTATGAATTGAAGTAAAATTTTGATACCATTACAAAATGTCAAAAATTTGCAGCATTGTATCCCTCGCCCACTCAATCACGAACAACGGTTCTGTCCAGTTTCATCTCTAAAGGTATTGAATAATTTCTCCACCCATAAGGCTCACCCGCCTCGAACCCAATTTCAACCAGTTAGATGGATATCATGACAGCAAATTAGAAGCCAAAAAAAACATTGTTCACCCCCCAAAAAAAACAAAAAAAACAAAAGTATTTTTCAGTCAATCGTTATAAACAATTAATTACCTTAATTATATATAGTTTGGCAGCGAAAGTACGAAAATGTACCGCATAGTTCAGAACGTAACTACCATTCTCCGAATAAGTTAGAGCAAGTATCAATTACTGAAAGAGTACATTTTATTTTCAACTAGACTAGAACTTAGAATCATAAAGAGCATTTGTTTCTTTATAGAACTCTGGAGTATCAAATATTATGTGTGACCCACCCCATATTCCACCAGGCCTTTTTGAAAGGGGCCCACCTATGAAGCCCACCGAATCTTGTCAGCAATCTACGACCAATATATCTTCACATACATTACCGGATATATTTTCACAAACATTATGTAACTAATTATATACAGTTTGGCAGTGAAAGTACGAAATGTACTGTATATATCAACAGCTCAACTACCATTGTCCGAGGTAGTAAGACCAAGCAAATATTACTGAAAGAGTACATTGTTTTTTCACATAAACTACAGCATAGAATCATAGAGAGCACTTATGTGTTTACATAACTCTGGAGTCTGGAATATTATGTGTGATCCACCCCCTATTTCACCTGCCCTTCTGATGAAAGGGGCGCAGCTAAGAAACCCCAGCGAACTTTGTCATAAATGCACCTTACTAATATATCTTGACTAACATTCATTTGCAAGTATTCATAAACTACCATTTTCCGAGGTAGTAAGAGCAAGCTAATACTGTGACAAGACAATACACGGCAGTCGTTTGCAAGTTGAGCGACACTCATAACTTTCCCAGCCACCGATCGACTTGCGAGTTGTTCCTTTCTACCGCTGGATGCTTCATCAGATTGTTAAACCCACCCCATCGAACGCAACGGCAGTTTGCTCCAAACGGAGGGAAACAACAAGAATATAAACAGCACTATCGTGACAGATAGACAATGTCATATAATAATGTAGATGGCCACTTTAGTGGTTTTATGTAAGACCACCCATACATAAGAAGAACAGGAGAACAGCACACCTTTGTAAAGGAAGACAATTTATGAACTTCGTCTTCTGGTCGCATGTTTGTGGGTTTGTGAACAATGCAAATGAACTACATATTCTTAGAGGTCTTTATGAAGTCCAAACACTGAAGTGGGGGAACTTTCTGACTATGTTAACATGAGCTACAACTTGGTGGTATTTATATGCCATAAGGATGGAAATTTAGTAGTCCGCATCTAACTTACTTTCTCCCAGGTCATCATACATAAATGAAAACCATCTATATAATTTCTTGATTAGGACCATATGTTGTGTTGACTTTAAGAAGTGTGGAAAATTAAGTGCGCGAACTTCCATTCCACCTCAACCAACTTTTTCAGAAATTCGAAAGGAACGAATTTAGTAATTGAAGACAATTATATCAAACATCTGATTACACCATATAATTAATGCAGTTTAATGCAGTAGGAGGACATTTGTTGCATACAAAATTGATTTCATCTGCCTTAAAATGGCGCAAATAATTTACAACCTTAAGATGGGCATAATCTCAATCACATAGTTCCGTCAATTAAAGTTGCATAAATACAACATATATTAACTAACATAAGACAACAAAAAATGGGGGTCCCATCCCTTCGAAAACATAACACCACTGTAGAGAAGTCCTTGGTTGCTGTTTGACACTGCTGTAAATGCCAACATGGGGAGCCTTCATCAAAGCTGTGGGGATGGCGAGGAAATGCGGCATGACAAATCAACATAATAATGTAGATAGCCACTTTAGGTCACCCTGGTTTGCAAGCATAACACCAGAAAAGTGAAGATGCTTGACAATGCCAGAACGGCCGCCATGACCAGTCTTCATCAAGATGCTGGGGATCGAGACGACAAGTCAACATAATAATGTAAATAGCCACTTTAGTGGTTTTTTTACCAACACCGCCCATACCATACCCAAGCATATAGGATATGCTCCAAATGGGTTTGAGAAGGACCTAATAAGGTAGATAGCCACTTTAGTTATTTTTTACCAACACTGCCCATACCCAAAACGAATAACCCAACAACAAATGTTTATAACCATAGATTGTGAAGGAAGAGCATTTTTAGAAGGTTGGATTGTATTGTTTGTTTATGGGTTTTTGAACCGAAACGGACTGCATCTTGTTCATGCGCAGCAAGTAGAATTTTTTAAAGACAAACAACCCAGGATTGTTAAGTTTAGATTGTAGTCAAATATGAGGTATGAAGAAAATTGGGATGAGAATTGAGGCAAAAAGAAGACGAAGTCTGTATGTTGAGTGTTGATTGTAGCTAGTTAATGATTGTGGGTTTATGACTATGTGAAACTGACGTATATAGAAAGTTGGGATGGGAATTGAGGGGAGAAGGAATATGAAGATGCAAATTAGTTCCCTATCTCATATTTATTTATACACATATTTTTCTATTATAAATTAAACAGTGAAAGTATTACCATTACTATGGAGTTCAGCAGCTCAGCTACCATTCTCCGAGGCAACAGGAGCAAGTAAACATTTCCTCAAGAGTACATTTTTTTTTCATAAAGAACAGAAATTATAATCATAGAGACCACTATTTAATTTACGTAATTGTTGAGTATGGAATATTATTCCCTATTCCAGCTGCCCTATGAAATAGGGCCCAGCAGGAGAAATGTTTAGGACAGTGAATCTTGTCATTAATGGACCCTACCAATAATTCTTGACTAACATTATGACATTATTTGGACATCGTGCCACAGTGAAAGTAGTACCATTACTATGGAGTTCAGCAGCTCAGCTACCATTTTCCGAGGTAACAGGAGCAAGTAAACATTTCTTGAAGAGTACATTTTGTTTTCATAAAGAACAGAAATTTTAATCATACAGAGCACTTTTTACTTTACATAATTGTTGCGTATGGAATATTATTCCCTATTCCAGCTGCCCTATGAAATGGGGCCCAGCAGGGGAAATGTTTAGGACAGTGAATCTTGTCATTAATGGACCCTACCAATAATTCTTGACTAACATTATGACATTATTTGGACATCGTGCCACAGTGAAAGTAGTACCATTACTATGGAGTTCAGCAGCTCAGCTACCATTCTCCGAGGTAACAGGAGCAAGTAAACATTTCTTGAAGAGTACTTTTTTTTTTCATAAAGAACAGAAATTTTAATCATACAGAGCACTTTTTAATTTACATAATTGTTGCGTATGGAATATTATTCCCTATTCCAGCTGCCCTATGAAATGGGGCCCAGCAGGAGAAATGTTTAGGACAGTGAATCATGTCATTAATGAACCCTACCAATATTCTTGACTAACATTATGACATTATTTGGACATCGTTCCACAGTAAAAGTAGTACCATTACTATGGAGTTCAGCAGCTCAGCTACCATTCTCCGAGGTAACAGGAGCAAGTAAACATTTCTTGAAGAGTACATTTTTTTTTCATAACGAACAGAAATTTTAATCATACAGAGCACTTTTTCATTTACATAATTGTTGCGTATGGAATATTATTCCCTATTCCAGCTGCCATATGAAATGGGGCCCAGCAGGGGAAATGTTTAGGACAGTGAATCTTGTCATTAATGGACCCTACCAATAATTCTTGACTAGCATTATGACATTATTTGGACATCGTTCCACAGTAAAAGTAGTACCATTACTATGGAGTTCAGCAGCTCAGCTACCATTCTCCGAGGTAACAGGGGCAAGTAAACATTTCCTCAGGAGTACATTTTTTTTCCATAAAGAACATAAATTTTAATCATAAAGAGCACTTTTTAATTTACGTAATTGTTGAGTATGGAATATTATTTCTTATTCCAGCTGCCCTATGAAATGGAATATTAGTTCAGATAAGTCTAACAATAAATCTTTCCTTGCAAGGTCAGACATTATTTGGACATTTGGAACTGATGTTATGACATTTTCACTAACATTATGACATTAATTATATATAGTTTGGCAGTGAAAGTAGCAAATGTACTATGGAGTTCAGAACCTCAACTACCACTCTCAGAGGTAGTAAAAGCAAGTTAAAATTACTTAAAGATTACATTTTTTTTTCAAGAAGACTATAACTTATAATCATAAAGAGAAATTGTTTGTTTATATAACTCTGGAGTATGGAAAATTATGCCTGACCCACCCCCTATTCCACCTGTCCTTTTGAAAGGGGCCCACCAAAGAATTGTGGCCAGCGAATCTTGTACAAAATCTACCACCGATATAAATTGGCAAACCTTATGTAACTATTTATATACAGTTTGGCAGTAAAAGTACCAAATGTACTGTAGAGGTCAACACCTCAACTACCATTCTCTGCGTTAGTAAGCGCAAGTACATATTTCTTAAAGAGTATATTTTTTTTCCCAAAGACTACAATGTTGAATGACAAAGAGGAATTAAGTTATTTAGATAACTATGTAGTATGGAATATTAGGTGTGACCCATCCCCGTTTCCAGATGTCCTTACAAAAGGGTGCCCCAATAATTGTTGTCATAAATGTACTCTAACAATAACTCTTGACCAACATTTTGACTAATATTATGACATTTTGTATATATGTAATTTGGCAGTAAAAGTACCAAAAGTAGTATCGAGTTCAAAACTTCAACTACAAGGGGTCCGACTTAGTAAGAACATTTCAATATTACTAACAGAGTACATCAAACATCTGTGTACACCATATAATTAACAATAATGCTAGCCACACAGACATTACAAACAGATCATGCACAGCAGGCCCCGTGGCAAAGAAAAAGGTCCCACTGACACACACACACACTCTCTATCTCTCTCCCCCCCTATTGTTTTGCCGGAAAAAATTTCATTTATCCTTCACCATCACCGCGAACAACTGCCGACCACCCAAGAGTGTCAACACCGCCGCTCTCTCCACCGACAACCCCCAGAGCATCCACATCTGAATCGTACGACCACTTTGACCACTACTGGCACGACCGACAACCATCCCTTATATGTCCCTTAATTCCATCTCTCTATCTCCACTCTCTCTGCAACCACGGAACCCGACGGCCTCCCGGAACCCCCACCATGGACGGCACGCCAAATCAGTTGTGTTGCGTTTGTAGATCTTCACTTTTGTTTGGGCATAAAATTAGAGTTTGTTCTTCAGAAATTGGGACTTTTTACAAAATAAGGTTCTCAACAAATTTGAGAATTTCACAAAGTTTTTTTCTTCCCAAATCAGAGCTACATTGTTTTTTTTTGTTTACAATGGGATGCGCTGCTCTTTCATTTAAGAAAGAATCCAAAGCAAAGTATGTACTACTATGTACTATATTTTTTTCTAATCGTCAATGTAATTGGGTAATTAATTGTTATCTTCATGTATTTTGATTTGGATGGGAAGGAGAATTCGCCGGAAAAGATCTCCACAAGTTGAAGGTACGCCGAAGAAGAATTGCGGGAGAAGAGGGGTCAGTTTGGAGGTGAATATTGGAAATGTAAATTGGGAAAGTTCTTTTTTTTCTCGAGGTTCTGTTTCCAATTTTTAACTTTTCTGTTTCAATGTTGGGAGAAAATGGGAGGGAGTCGGAATTTGCAGGCAAATAATGGGTCCACTTTTTTCCCACTTAAACTACCACGTTGGCAACTGTGTAAAATATGTTCCTAATGTATGTGTGGGTAGCAGTATTGTATAATTAATGCAGTTTAATGCAGTATATGTACATTTGTTGCATAATACAAAATTGATTTTCATTTCATCTGCCTTAAAATGGCCCCACTAATTTATATACTTAAGATGGATATAATCTCGATCACACAGTTCCATCAATCAAACATGCATAACTAAAACTTCCATTAACTAACATAAGACAACGAAAAAGGGGTCCCTACGGAAACGTAACACCACAGAAGTCCTTGTTGTTTGATACTGCTGTAAATGCCAACATGGGCAGTCTTCATAAAGTATGTGCGAATTGTCATGACCATGACAAGTCAACATAATAATGTAGATAGTCAATTTAGGTCACCCGGGTATGTAAGCAGAACTTTGTCATAGAAGTGAAGCTGCTTGACAATGCTGTGAAGGCCGCCATGACCAGTCTTCATCAAGATGTCGGGGATCGCGAGGAAAAGTCAATATAATAATGTAAATAGCAACTTTAGTGGTTTTTTACCAACACCGCCCATACCATACGCAACTAGAATTTGGAATGTATTGCTTGTTTCTGGGTTTGTGAATCGAAACGGACTACATCGTGTATGATGATAAATTTGGTGGTTTTTTGGCTTCTTTGGATTGTAGTTAATGTTTGGGGGGATATGACTATGTGAACCTGAGGTATACAAATAGTTGGGATGGGAATTGAGGGGAGCCATCAAACATTGTATGAGGCAAAAAGAAGATGAAGTGAGTATTTCTATAAGACAAGACCCAAATAATGCAGATGCAAACCATAAATTAAACAGTGAAAGTACTGACATTAATATGGAGTTCAGCACCTCAACTACCATTATCCCATTCTCCCAGGTAACAAGAGCAAGTAAATATTACTCAAAGAGTATATTTTTTTGGACAAAGACTACAACATATAATCACTCAGAGCACTTTGTATTTTACATTACGGGTGAGCATGGAATATTAAGTGTGAGCAAATTCCCTATTCCAGCTGCCCTATGAAAGGGGGCCCACCTAAGAAGTCCAACAAATCTTCCCATGAATGGACGGACCCTACCAATAATCCACCATATGCGTCTATCGATCGTTCCACAACTTCCCCGTTTGTTGTGAGAACTCTCATAGTTCTTCATTGAAGTAAACGATGCAGTTCATCATCTACAAGGGGTCATTTATATTGTTGAGCCTGTACCAAAAAGCGGTTCAGGATATCACATGATTTATTAAAAGAAAGTTATTTACAATATCTAACATAAGGGAATTAACTAGAAAATTTGTAGGAAAAATTAAATAAAAACGAAAACCCAATGCACAAGGCTCCCGCCATTGCGGTGTTTGGAGGTTAGTGCTTCTTTGAGAAACCTCAGGGGAAATCAGTGAAATTTACCCATAGTTTCACAGTAAAAGTAGTAAATGTACTATGGAGTTCAGTACCTCCAACTACCATTCTCCGAGGTATTAAGAGCAAGTAAAGATTTCTCATGGAGTATAATTAAATTTCATAAAGAGTACCATTTATTATCAGAAAGAGCACTTATGTTTTTATATAAATGTGGACTATGGAATATTAAGTGTGAGCCATCCCCTATTCCACCTGCCCTCTTAAAACGGGCCCAGCTAAAAAATCCAGACAATCTTGTCATAAATGTACCCTACCAATAACTCTCATACAAGATTGGTTTCTATGTAAGGTATATATGTAGACATTTGGGATATGTGAGAGGGTATGTTGGTAATGGTCTTTGTGAATGTTTGTGTAAAACTGCATGTCTGAATATAATATAACAAGCGCAAACCTTGAATGCGTTATTCAGAAGTGAACGCAATTGCAGGATGTGTTTTATTTGCGATTTAGTCTTCAGTTTATTTCTACATTTCTACATAATCGTGCTTGGTAGTTTAACTTGATGTCATGTATCCACTAGGATATATTATGTAGTATGGTTGGATTTTTTCGAATTTAGTTATTTATGCAATTTTACTTTTTTATGTAGCATTGGTCTTCACTTCATGACCATAATTTTGCCAGCATGCCAACATAATCAATAACTTCCAAGATATTTATGATTTCAGCGAATGTAAAAAATTCCTTAACACACAACAAACTCATGCCCAAAACCGAATAGAACCTCCGTCGAAACATCAACAATCTCTACAACCTCAACTTCCTTTGCCTCATATCTACATTCTTCGTCACTGGCTTGTCCGTCCCTAAGCCATTAACTGTCTGATTTATCATCTTCATGTAATCGCTTCCACTCCAAAACCCATCTCTCCCATTCATCCTTCAACATCTCCGGCTTTTCCCGGTCCTGCTCAGTCAACAGCAGCGACACGTCTTCGTCCTAATGTATTCATACTTCTTTGTGTAGTTCTTCAAGTTCTTGGCAATCTCCTCCTGCTTGAATGGGCTCCAAGAAGGATGGTGGGCCTTGGATGCAATAGGAACTGCAATGACGAACACAAAAAACAGACCTAAAATAAGACATGTCCTATTTGTGTACTAATGCAGTTTAATGCATTTTCGTTCCTGAGAGACTGAAATGGAAACAGCAGTGAAATTAAGTACTTACACTGCTTGTAGTAAAAGAAAACATAATGGTGAAACATGTTCTTATTCTGTCTCTTTGCTTGCCAAAATAACAAAGCAAAATGAAATAAACTCACTGTTCACAGCGCCCATGCAAAAGAGGTCATAATCATATAATTTTACACAAGAGTAGGAACTTAAAACTGTAGATATCTGATATCTCCACCCATAGAAGCTCTATATAGTATACTAGCGACAATTCTATTTACTTATGTCACTCGTCCATTATATAATGAGATCCATTTTTACCTAAGGTAAATGTACAGGGTGATGAAGACATCGAGGACCATTTCATTTTGACCGGGAAATGTCATTACAAGCAGCAGCACATGCACCGGAATTTACAATAGCATGTTTATTTCGCTATTGTTCAATGTGAGAACAAAGTAATTCACCGAAAGACAGCACAAACATTAGGGTTCGCTGCATGATCAAACCTATTAAATCAATACCAAGTAAATATGGTAAAGCAATAATCTAGGTTGCAAATCCAAGGCAGTCATGTATTACTAATTACTCTATCCACAACCCCAAAGAATAAACGTTGCATAATAAGATCAATTTTTTTCCCCCCAAAAGCACCAAATCTTACATGAAATAAGTGATCCTCTAATATGCGATATAGAAAGCTTGCCATTAAAAGAGCAGATGTTGAAACCATTTTCCATCTCGTTCCCCAAAGTAACTGAAGTTGCAACATACCTGAAATCACAAGCAGATGAGCTTATAAAGAAAATAAGATGAATTTTTTATTGAAGAAATTAAACAAGGAGTCTATCTCCACATGTGCGTAAAAAAATCAAGCAAGGATTCTATGCTTTTTGCAGAGAACTGTATATTGAAAGCTAAGGAAATAGTAGGGGAAATCGATAAGCTTCAGTTCACTTCAAATCATAAGCAAGTTTTTGCCCAAGCCCCAACTTGCCAATTGACTTTTATCACCTCCAACATAATCCTAACCAAAATCTTACTACAAATTACCTTCCAGTTGGATCCCATTCAATATCCGTTGCCATGAAATTCTTCATCGACATCGTACAACTCCAACTGTCCATTGAAGGCCTTCAACCCTTCAAGTAAGATGAAACGTCTAGCGGCGACCAATACAAAGCATTAGCCTGCTTTCCCTTAAGAGTAGTCAGCTTTGAAACCTACCCAGAATTATGAGTGCTACGCATGGAGTAGAAACTAATGTCAGGGTTAGGGCTGTCGCCGTGAATGACAGAGAATCTGTGGACCTTCGGTTTCCAAAATATATGCAATAATCTTGTCATTTTTTGTTCTCTAACTCCAACAAAACCTCAATGGGTATGTCCTGTTCCTTGATGCGAAAAAGGTCAAAGGCAGTCTATGTGCTCTTCTGCCTCAACTCCTCTTTGCAAGGATTATGAATGAGACTCACCTGAGAAAAGCATGGCAAGTTAATAAACTTCCACTATTCTAAGAAAGGGAACAAAATAAAGGGAATATGGAAATGAAACAGCTCGACTCACGGAGGTTGGTTTCCTCCTCCAATTCAGGAACAGAGAGTGGAACAATGGGTTCAGTAGGCAACCAACTAATTTCCACAACGTTTTGAACCTTTATGGATTTGTTGTCAATAAGAGTAAATGTGTATGTTTCACAAACATAGACAGAGATGACACTTTTACCAATTCACGAAAAATACTTATCCTCTTTTCCGCCACACCATCAGTGATACTCATACATGAGACAACTATGAGTCACAAAAAATGAGTATCACGAGGATTGTGTGGTTCATGGTTGCTGTAAGTCACAAAAAATGTCTCACCATGAGATAAATCTATTAACTTTACCTACAGTCAATAACACAAAAGCTAAGCATCAATCGAAAACCAACAATATATAAAAGGCATAGTATAGAATACTAAAACAATTATGAAAACTAACTTGGGGATGAGAATAACGCATAAGCCGGTTGAAGCTAGCACCGGCCCAAACATCAGCCTCCCTGGCTATCTATGAACTGTACCCAAGTAAGTTCCTAGAGGGGACCCATTGCACAAAACATTCCGTCCAAAACTACCAATAAAGTGCTTTGGATTGTTATCTTCCACCATCTTGGAAGATCAAGACAAATCCCATAGAACTTGCCGAAATGATACTTGAATGAGTCTTCGGTTCTTGCAACCCAAGATCATTAACCATCTTTAGAGCCGTCTTCTATCTTTTAGCTTTCAACCCCTTTAGCAAACTTGTTCAACCCCTTTGGGACACCATGAATTACTATCCCCGCCAAAATGTTAAGATTTATTGGTAGGTAGGTACTGTCAATCCAAAGATTCACTGGCCTTCTTAGCTGGGCCCCTTTCAAAGTTATATACATAAATAAGTGCTCTTTGTGATTCAGAAGGGTAGTCTGTGTGAAGTTCCAATGTACTTTTTTAGTAAAATATAGTTGCTCTTACTACCTCGGAGAACAAAATTCCAGCAGCAACCAGCAGATGAACCAACATCAAGTAGCAGCAAACAGCATTAGCAGCCATGGCAGGCAAACACTACTCTGATCAACAGCAGGCAGACATCAACTTACAATCAAAACAAAATGGAATTGAACTATACAATCCACTACTGCAAACAACTTCAAGTGCTGATTTTCGACTTTCACAAGTGCTGATTCTTGTGTTGCTGCTACATTTTGACAGTGCTTCGAATTACATACATGTTGAGTAGGTTATATGACTGAAATGTCCACTTACGTAGGTGACGCACAACCATTATAATATTACAAGGTCCCAATCCATTATATTCAACAAAATCCAAACTCAGAGGCAACAATAGGTCCATACGTTAGATTAAAATCCAAAGTACCGCATACCTAAAAAATTGAAAAGGATAAACCAAATTTAGTAAAGGTTGGATTACATTCTCAACGCTCACCCAGGCAATGGAGACTTGCATGTGCTTCGATTGTGTCCAGGCTCATGGCAAAGCCCACAAAAAACAGTTTTTTTTTCTTGGAATTGTGACTCAATCCTCTTTTTCTTCGGCCTTCCAGCTGGTCGCTTTGTATTAGGAGGTCGAAGTGCTTGCATGGCTATG
>CM033798.1:301281-326281 GCA_019656835.1 Rhododendron ovatum
TCTTGAGTAAAAAAGCACTAGAGGGCATAAGGATAATGAGGTGGGTGGCACAATACTTAACGACTGACTAACAAATACAGAAAGCCTAAACAGAAGATAACTTACTAGATACAACAGAAATAGCTGATATAAGAGGACCATAAGTTCCTCTCGTAGGAATATCTCTTGTCCCTTTTCCAGCCCAATAAAAGCGAATCTCAACAGTATGATTCGTCACAGCTACGTTGCTAAAGTTTAGAACCTTTGCCTTGTCAACCCCTTCTGCAGCAGCTTCAATATCAAAATCCTTACAAGCTTGTTTATCCTGTATGTAACAAATCAGTTAAACCAATATAATACAATTGCAACTCGAACAAAAGTGCACTTATGCTAATATTAGCTACCTGGATATAAATATCAAACAGTCTTCTTCCAAGACTGTGATAGGATGCATTATCTCTGAAAATTATCTCCGCAAAATGAAGGGTCACAGTATAGTTCCCATTTGCTAAGCAACGGCCATAATAAGTGAGAGATAGAGGAGAGAGGCGAGCTCTTGTGTACAATTGAGAGTAATCCATTTTGAGGACAGACACATTTTTGGCTATGTAATTAGTATTACTGGAGTCCCAGACACGTCCGGTGCTACTAAAACCCCAATACGAAAGTTCGTGCACAAACTTCGCTGCGTCTCCTTCGGTTTCATCACCTTCATATGTAGTTTTTCCAATAGTGACTTGTCCTCCACCACAATTTATATGCAGTGAATACAGACCTTAACAAAGAAAAACAGTGTCATATACAAGGGAGAAAAAAGATTGAATAAGAACATAAAATCGAGCTATGGCATAGAGTTATGAGCCCACTGGCTAGCTTAGTGGCAAACTAAGAAGCACAACCACAGAAACCAGTTATGAGGACGGACAAAGGACCGGTAAATCTAAAAGATTGTGCACACGGAAAGGACGCAAGACACTTATGAAACACATATCACTATTGTCGTAATTTATTTAGTTCTTCTTATATGAATGTATTTTTTTTTTGGAACCAGTCGATTTTATAAAGGGACTAAGCCCAATGCTCAAGGAGATGGCCTTGAGAACTCATGACAAAACAACCAAGACAATCACCAAACAAAGTTCAACCTGGCCAAGCTACTATTCAAAGGACCAAAACTTAAGTAGAATTAAAAACAGACTCCGGGAACCCCCATCTAGCACAAAATCTGGAATTGTCAGGTGACTTCACCATCCTCCTCCAAGAGCACGCGCATGCCCTGATTTCTCCCATGATCAAAGCCACAACTAAGGAAGAATCATGTCCAACTTGACGAAGGATTCTGGAATTCCTCTCTCCAAAGATAGTAAATCGACGCAGACAAACAAAGCTTGAAAGTGGATGCTTGAATCGACATGGATCGGCAATTAAATGTAAATAGCAGTATACAGCAGCAGCAGCAACGAGAAGAAATTTGCAGAAAATATATTCAATTATATTCAGCCACCAAATACCGTCAAACTTATATCTAGGATACAAGAGTTCTATATTTACATAAGAGCCCCTATACTATTACAAGAAATACAATAAGAGTACACTAGTTTCCACATTCAACACCCCCCACTGAATTTCAGAGGCCAAATCCCAGCCATGAGAGGACACCACACACTTCTCCCTAACCTGTAGCCAGACCAAAGCAGAAAAGGAACATTCAAAGAACAAGTGGGAATGAGATTCCTGTCCTCCATGACATAAGATACAACTTGAATCAGCCAGCACCCCCCAAGCATGTAACCTATCCTTTGTTGACAAACGACCCAAAAAAGCCACCCACTGAATAAATGACCAATGAGGAACTAAGTACGTATGCCAAACCAAACAGGACCAGCCCACCTCAGGAGCATGTGACCTAAGTTCAGCCCATGCAGATTTAGCAGAAAATTTCCCAGTAGAGATCAAAAGCCAAAAACAATATCCTCCCTATCAACGTGAGGAACAAGATCATGGGCAGTCCTAGCAACAATATCCCTAACCAGAGAACTTCTAGCACTAGGCCATCGCCAATCACCATTACAGATTATTGAGTCAACTTTTACATAAAGGGACCTTCCAAAAGTAGCATTCACTCTATCCCCAAAAAACTGATACAAGGGCCCAAGGGTATGCCAATTATCAAACCATAAGAAGGTATTGGTCCATTCCCCACTTGTGCTTTAATGAACTTCTGGCCAACACTCCTAAGCCCAAAAATTTTCCTAATAGTCCAAGAGGTGTCAATAGGAAGCTTCATGGACCAGAAACATCTATGTTTTATAACATAAGTATGTACCCACCTAACCCAGAGAATATCCTCCTTTTTGCACAAAGCCCACATATGCCTAAGCATAGAGGCCTTATTCCATTCCCTAATTCTTTTAAAGCCCAGACCACCTTCTTTCTTAGGGACACACAGAGCAGAAAGACCCACTTTAGCACCACAAGACTTCAATTCCAAACCTTTCCACAAAAAAGCACTAAGCATACTTTCATTTCCTTTATAATCTTTTGGGGCAAGATAAAGATGGATGACCAATAAACTTGTATACTAAAAAGCACAGAAGCAATGAGTTGGGCTCTGCCTCCAAAAGACAACAGTTTATTGGACCAAGATTGAATACGTTTAAGCATCCTATCCTTGAGCACCAAACAATCTGAATGCTTAAGCTTGGATGAAATTAGAGGCACCCCTAAGTACTTAACAGGAAGCTTAGCCTCAGGGATGTCAAGAATATTCCTCAACTCCAGTTTCAGATGCTCATCTACCCCAGCAAAGAAGCAAGCACTTTTTTGGAGATTAGGTTGAAGACCAGAAAACATATAAAAATCCTTGAGAACACTATCAATGGTAGAAAAAGATTGCGTATTGGCCCCACAAATAATAAACATATCATCAGCAAAAACCAAGTGTGAGAAAGAATAATAGCAGCACACTTGGGATGAAAAGTTAAACTCTCAAGGCAGATTTTGGATTGAAGGATAGCGGAAAAGGCTTCCATAATCAACAAAAAAAGATAAGGACAGATAGGATCACCTTGCCTCAACCCTCTTTTGCCAGGAAAGAAGCCCTTCAATTCTCCATTAATAATAACAGAGAAACAAGGGGCAGAAACACAAGCTCTGATCCAGTCAATAAAGATAGTAGGGAAATCCATAAAGTGCCTGACTTCAAACAAAAAAGCCCAATCAACACTATCACAAGCTTTCATAACATCCAGCTTGATAGCACATCTTGCAGACCCCTGATCACGATGGTACCCCCTAACAAGCTCTTGAATTAACAAAATATTATCCATGATAGATCGACCTTTGATGAAACAGATTGGGCAGGACCAATTATTGAAGGCAAAACAGTCTGAATCCTATTTGCTAGCACCTTAGTCACACACTTACAAAGTGTATTACAACAAGCTATAGGTCTATAGTCCTTTATAGAGTTAGGAGAAGGAATTTTGGGCACCAAAGAAACAGCTGTAGCATTCCAACCCCTAGGCATTACCCCATTAGTAAAGAAAGAAAGGATACCAGCCACAAAATCTTCTTTAACAGTTGACCAATTGTCATGGAAGAAAGCGGAGTTGAATCCATCAGGGCCAGGAGCCTTATCCCCTATGAATGGAGCATAAAAAGCAGACCAAATTTCAGCTTCAGTTACAGGGGCCGCCATACTAGCCCTAACCTCTAGGGGCACCTTTTTAAGCATAGCAGCAGATAGAGCCTCTGAAGCATCCTGTTCGTGCATGAAATCAGACCCCAAAAGTCTATGATAGTACCCAAGAATTTCTTCTTCAATAGCAATAGGATCCTCAAGTCTCACTCCTTGATCATTAACCAAGCTCAGAATAGTATTTTTCACCCTATGAGCATGCATCTTTTGGTGAAAGAACTTAGTATTCTTGTCTCCCAAAGCAAGCCACTGAACTCTAGATTTTTGTTTTTTAACGCTTCTTTAGCAGAACTGAGGGTGTAGAATTGCAGAACAAGGTCCTTCTCAAGCTCACACAAAGAAACATCATGAGAGAATTGAAAACATAAATTCTGAATTTTGACAAGATTGGACCTGGCTGTCTCCACTCTACCACTAAGATTACCATAATGCTGCTTATGAAAGGCCTTAAGCACAGGTTTAAGCCTCCTAAGCTTAGAGCTAAGCCTCAGCATAGGATCACCTCTAACATCTTGGTTCCTAGAAGAATCAATCAAACCACGAACTCTGTCATCAGCCATCCAAAAATTGAAAAATCTGAAAGGACAGGAGTTAAATTTATTGTGAACCACAGTCATAACAAGGGCACAATGATCAGAGATCCCCGGTGGGTGCCCAACAACCTCAGAATCAGTGAATAACTCCATCCACCCCTCATTGATTGCCACCCTATCAAGCCTACTCTTATTATCACCAATGCCACCCCTCTTGTTAGTCCATGTAAACCAGAAGCCCTTAGTGACCATATCATGCATGTTAATATCATCCAAACAATGATTAACATCTGTAGCTGCATCATCATCAAATCCAGATATTCATTCTGCTGGAGTTCTCACAACATTAAAATCCCCCATAATCACCCAAGCAGAGCCACCCAAAGAGGAAGATAACAATCTCAACTCATTCCATAAACTGATCCTTTCTCTAGCAGAATTCAAACCATAAACCATAGAAACAAAAAAGCTCTTATGTTCAGCAAGAATCTCAACAGAAAGAACAATCATTTGAACTGAAGAGAAGACCAAGGAAACAGAAAGCAGGATTGGATCCCAGCCTACAATAATTCGAGTAGCTGGGAGGCTCCCCAAATTATGAACATGATGCCAATGCACAGGGAAACAACGGCCAGTAGAAGGAGACATATTTTCAGGCCTAATTTAGCCTCTAGGACACCAAACAAAGAGATATTATTACCTCTGACATATTATATGAATGTTGTATCAATACACAACCTAAACTAACACTGTATTGGAAGTTCTTACATCTTACTATTCAGCTAATAAAATTAAATGAGTGTTCTATCAGGTTGAAATTCTTCCATCTGTAATGTTTGCCTATTTTTTGTTTTTAAGTATTATAATTAGCCCCTGTAGTAAGTTTTCAAATCGAAAATTGACCCTTGCCATGTCTCACCTGTGTCTAACTTTAAGACACAAGTGCCTAAAGTGTGTCCCCGATGTGTCAGACATAGTAACTGCGACTAGTTAGGCATGCCATTGCTTCAGAGGTGGCCAGAAGGTTGGACTTCTATCCAAGAGGTCTCAGGCACAAATCTCCAATTGGTGGACCAATAGTCAATTTTCATTTCTACCCCCGAGCTTAAGCCTGACAATTATCAGGTACATGTGGAAAGTGGGAAATACTTGTACCCAATGGGAGATAAAAAAGACAGTTTCAACATATACTTACTTCCTATACAAGGAGTTTTCTTCAAGCACTCAGCAAAGTCCCTGGGTCCATCCCGTAAATTAAAAAATGAAAAGAAAACAAGCAATAGTATTCAAAACAGTGAGAGAATAAAGAGGAGAAAGGAGAGAGGGGAGAGAGAAAAGGGAAAGGAAGAGATCACCAGTGCTAATAAAATAGGACACAGAAATGCAAACTGTAAAGTTCCATTGAGAGTTAGAATCTTACGAGTTGTTCCCATTGGAGAAGCTTCTGAACAAGTTACTAATATGACAGGGTAAAAGACAGAAGTAAGTAAGAAAAAAGAAGAAATTACAATAGAGATGAAATGCAGATACTCTCGGCTTCTCTGGGGAGAGGAGGAGAACTTACAGGGTATTTTTACAAGGAGGCGCCTCATTAACGAACTCCGAAAAGTTATTATAGGAAAGATCTATTTGGCTGCATAAAACCATGTGATGCTTGATGAAATTAAAAAAAATGAATATGGGGATTCGTAGATCCTGGACTAATCGTACATCGATCACATGCACATGACCGGACGAAGAAACGGGCCTACCCACCACATGACAAATGCAGACCATAGTCATAATGCACGCAGTCACAACTAGAATCAAGCTAAGATTTTCACTGTAGTGACTGGGAAGATGAAAATTAGCAGTGGCCTCCAAAAATGTCCTGAGACGACATGCTTTCCAAAAGATGAAGGATGCACATATATGAATTGGATATATAGGCATATGCATTTATGTGGGTAATGCCTGTCTTTGGCTATTGTAGTATCAACCAACTAATTACGAAGAAAAGATCAGAAGATTAAGCCAATATATATGGACACAGAATTGAGGATGAATAACATACTAGGTGGTTGGTCTGGTCGTGATCCCACTTGGGATAGGCCCGGTAAGAAAGTTCCTTGTTAGGTACCTGCTCGGTGAAATTGTCTCCAGAGTCAAACAGAAAATTAAGTTGCTACCATCTAACAAAGTGAACATGGAATGAAAAAGTGAACATGGACATAAGTTTTACTATTCAGTGAGGTCCCACTGAGTTAACTTTCTCTTAGTTTTAAAAGAAACTATTCCAAATGGGTGTTGCATGGGTATACCCCTACTGCAATCACTATGGGTATATATATTTCATGTACCCGGAACATGTGCATAAGAACCATCAGAAGTACCAGAACCTAGAACGTATCCGATATGGGTACGACATGTTTATTTAAGTACCCATGCTTCATGGATGATGCCACATGAAAGAAGAGCGATATTGCAACTTGACTCGTATTTTAAGGATTGACGATCAGAATGCAAAGTGAAGGGAATGAAGTGGGATTTTGGTGAAACTGTAAGGATGCTAAGTAAATAATCTATTAGGAAACAGAGTGCGCCCTGCCTTTGTGAACAAGTCATCGGAAGCATGTTGGTCGGGAGACAAACAAGTTTAATACTTAATTTGTGCCTCTTTTTGAGGTTGTTTGCCGAGAGTTTTCTTTTCTTGATTTTTTCTCTCATTGCATTTCAAGTTGGGTATACCCCCCCATCCTGCCATGTCAGCACATAGTGATCTTTGGCCGAATGATCAATGCTCTAACCTGGATGATCTGGTGATGGAATGTTTGAAGAGGAGACTAGCTCTTTCTGTTGGAATAGTAGGAAGCCAATTTATCCAGTCTCATTTTCGAAGAAAAAAGAACGTACATATGTTCTTGATCACCTTCACCAATGGGCAAAGCTTACTGTTTGGTGATCAATACTACATGCAAGTGTTCCACAATTTCTCCCACCCACTAGTACAAGTGATATCAGAGGTTCTGTTAACGTAAGCGACATTATGGGTGAGTTCTAATTACATTCAAAGGTGTAATTTGAATGATGTATCGTCATATAAAGGAGGGATTTTATGTTCAGACTAGAGATAGATGGTGGTCCAATCGTGCTCATTCAACACGCTAGGACATTTCTAGTGGCACAACAAAATACAAATTTATGAGAAAGGACTTGAGGCTAAGAAATTTGGACAACTTTGCCCCCAATGACAATTAGGAGCAAAGTTGTGCCCCTATTGCATGTCATTGCTTTTTATCAAAAAAAAATTACTAATTGTCGTTGCTTACATCCATTGCAATCTGTTGGCAGCCTCAAGGTTTGTTATATTGCCTTCCAACCTGTTATAGGTTAGGTCCCTGACACGAGTCGCGAGAAATGTTTAGACTACCAAAACATTAACATATCAAAATGTAAAAAGCATTTGATGAAGTAGTTGCAAATTGCAACATTGGTATATTCAACTCATATAGTTACCAGTTAGATGATAAAACCATCATCTACTTGCACGTATATAGCGTTATGACCGGATTATTTATCTCGTTTGATTTCCCGGCAGAGTGTTTTTTGCCAATTTAAAAAAAGGTTAAGAAGAACTAGACGTGATGGCGATGGAAGGGGATCTGCCTATAAGAGGTCCTATAATAGGTGTTGAAATTTAAAGGTCTAAGCAAATATGTAGCATTTCCTTGCACAGATCATGAGAAAGAGGATATAGATCTGAAAAAATAAAGGTAAGAACAAGGCTCGAGATCCTTGTTATCCAAACTAGAACCAAGGAAGATAGCTTTTATATTCCTTCTTTCTTTATTGTTGTTCTACGTTTTTTCCTAATAACTTACACTTATATAAGATTGTACTTGATGATATTAACACTGTTTTCCTATTTATTTATTTTTATATCAAAGTTTTGTATTTACTTAGCTATGTGCTTTTATTTGTCTTTCATGGATTATATTAGATTGTCACGTGGCACAATAAAATGTGATTAGCTTCCAATATACTGACGTTGGTATCCTGCAAAATCCACCTCTATGGTTCTACCCTTGTACTAAATGACATGGAAATCTACCAAAGCAAAGGGGGAGCTACCACTTGACATGAAATTGGAAGAGACAAAAAATGAAGATGGCTACAATACTCATTATAGAGAAGCATCCAAGATTCCAATGAAAGCGTGAAAAAGAAAGAAAGAAGGCAACAAAAACAAAAGAGAATGATCTAATTAAGGAAAAACATTTACGTTGCGCTGCGAATTCATATGTGGGAGCATATAAGTTGATTCCTATGTGGTGGTGATATATTCTTTAGGATTCAAATGTGGTGCTACCAATTAGATCACAACTAGGATTTCAACAAGTGTTGACTTTTTGTTCTATTCACTCATATAATGCTACATTGTTTATTGGTTACAGACCAAACCCATGGCATTACACCCACAAAGTCGCTACGCACATATTCGAACCCTCAGGGGCAACCTTCGTTTTAGGAACTTCAACATTTAGGGCCACATTCTTTTCAAATTTTATGTTAGTCATGCACTTGATTCTTGCGGTTAGTTAAACTAGTTAGGACGCGTAACGTCTATTTTGGATTTCCAAGTTCGTGAGTCAATTAAATTATTAATTCGCAAGTCATTTCAGTTAGAATCTAAATCTTCCCAGGCGTCCCTGGAATTGAAAGTTATAAGACGGGATTGGGATTTCTCAATAAAAACGAGGGAGTAGAAGACTTACAGTTCATTTAAAGCTGGAAAATTTCCTAGATAGCTAGGTATTGAACCGAATATATTACAGCTCCTCAGCATCCTACAAAACAATTCGAGCAAGGGACGTTGATGGTGAGTTCAAGAGTAGCATACTTGAGACCACTTTTACAATTGTTGTTATGACTCACAGCCTTTTCATTTCTCTCATGTCTTCCAGCGGTGGAAAATCTGAAGCCACTCCTCCATTCAAGTCCGTAATCCTTCTGCTTAGAGATCCGATAAACAATAGCGTGCTTTTAGAGATATTTTCCTTGGTTTAAAGGCTTCAATTTTGAGTTAATCGAATTATTTATTCCTAGAAGTATATATGACCCGAAAAGGCTGAACTTACAGTTCAGTTAAATTACGCAAGAGAGAAATGTTATGAGGTATTGGCCCTTCAAAACCACTTGCTTCAATCTCTCTGCAGTGACAATAGAGAAGACTAACTAAAATTTATCAACTTCAGAAATATTCCCTAGAGTGTGCTTAATAGGAAGGAACACTTACAATATTCGTAGTTGTTCCCAACTTTGGAAACTGGGTAACTTTCCTGTGAAGCTGTTACTGCTCAACCTACTGCACCATGCCAAGAGTAAAAAAAACAAAGAAAAGACAAGCTATTGAAGACTAGGTCACATTATTTAATGGCTGATACATAAACATACACTTCCCGCAAGTTTGTCAGGTTGTTTAATAATTCCTTCGGCAGCTCCCCAGTGAGATTGTTAGAATTAAGATTGCTGCAAGGCCCGCAAGGGGTTCAAACCAAAGTAACTATATAGTTTGTTGGAAATTGAGAGTTTGATAGAGAAATGTGAATTATATCTAAAAGACAACTGACAAATACTGTAGGTTGACAAGATTCCCTAGCTCTGCTGGGACAGTTCCTTCAAACATGTTGCTTTCTAAGCTCCTGAAAATAACTTCCTTCAAAATTTTAGTACATTTTTACCCATGCAACATGTCAATTCTCTTTTGCTACTTTCCGAAATTTATACACACATGCACCGAGAGAGAGAGAGAGAGAGAGAGAGAGAGAGAGAGAGTATGTACAGATTGGTGAGACTGGTCATCCTTCCCAAGTACTTTGGTATTGTTCCTGATAAGCGGTTCACACTCAAACCCCTACAGCAGTTTCACTCTGCTTATTAAGGAAACAGACGTTATTACAACTGACCAACAACTGTACAAAGGAAATGCATAAATGACTCACAACAATTCCAACTTGGTAGAAGTCCATTCAGGAGGAATAGAACCACTGAGAAAGTTGCGATTGAGATCACTGCAACAATTGACAGAACTCTCAACGTAATGACGAGGTAAAAAATCAACAGACGTGGAAGATTATGTAAATTAGGTAATTGGAATCATTCCCACAGAATTGTTAGGTAGGATAAGTTCGCTATTGACTTCGGTAGGACACCAGGAAGATCCTGCCCTTTCAGATAGCTGTTGCAGAAAAACAGAAACACACATTAGGTCCAGTAAATCAGTCTTTAATTAGAGATCCATAGACTCTATAGTACAAAAATAATCTCTGTGCCAAAGTTTAGAAATGCCGATGCACAAAATAACAATAACTAACAGGAAAAGTATTAGGAAAAACCGCAACTAATCACTTCATAGTTCACACCAAGAGCCATGTAAATGTTCAGAACCGCTCGATGTTGTAAACACCTCTAAACCAGCAGTCTGTCTCATGTAGGCTTGAAATTCATTTGGAATCCGCCTTATTTTTCCACCTAATAATTCACCAAAAAGGTAACATAAAGTCGGGTCGATGTCGAGTTCTTTACATCCCAGTCAGAAACGTCCTTAATTTTCAACCATGTAGGGTGCAGTTAAACTTCCCCTCAGATTTAGAATGGACCTGTTGAGCATTTTGGCATTTGAAGCAAAAATTAATCAGCAGAATCTAGTAATGCCAGTCTTGCATCTCAATTCTTGCATGACGAGCCACTACATCCTGCTCCAGAAGATCTGGTCATTTGCTTTTTTCGATACCTTCTCTCGACGCCTCACCTTCTTCTCCTTGCCCACTTGATACCTCCTCTCACCATCACTCACCACACGAATGGCACCTTTGATGCTATCACAGTCTGCCCAGGTTGCGAACACTACAGAGGCTTCATCCCTCCTCAATGGTTGGGGCCTCTTTCATGCACTTAACCTATATAATACCCCACGCGAAATAGCTAGCTACTTGTGGATTTGTGAGTAGGGTGGATGATGGTACCCCACTAAGACACATGGATACGGACACGAGACACTGATACGATACGAATGGACAAGAGGATACGCCAATTTTTCAGGTAAAAACATCGTAGAGGTATCTTATGAGTTTTTGTAATAGATAAAAACATCATTTCTATCAAATGAACATAAAACCAACAAAAAGTATTATCATCATGCATACACAAATCAAAGGTCACTGTGTAATCAATATTCAAGAACTAACCACCAATCGAAAATTTGATCTTTGGACCAAGTTTTAAACATTACATTTTAACCTCTTAATGAGTTCTTCATGTGTCCCAAGAGTGTCCATACTTGTCCTAGAGTGTCCACAACATGTCCCAATAAAACAATTTAACAAGAAAAATTGACATGTATTTAGGTGTACGTTGGACATGATCCAGAGAGTGGCGTGTCGTGTCGTGTCTGTGCTCGATACGTGTTGGACACCGATATGTGAGGGCGGTAGACGTGTTTGTGCTTCTTAGGTATCCCAAGGGCTTCACTTCACAAACCGCGTCCACAATATGTTCCAGTAAAACAAATGTAACAAGAAAATTTTGACATGTATTTAGGTGTGTTTGACATGTGTCCGCAGAGTGTCGTGTTGTGTCCGTGAGGTATCCCGAGGGCTCCAGTTCACAAACCTATGCCAAGATAGAGAGGTCTCTGCAAGAACGCAAAACCTAACCTTGAGCAAGCCACCAGATCCCTAGAAGAGTGAATCGTACTTGAAACCCTGAGATCTCAGCACGCTGTTGCTGTGGCTAATCCCATCTCCCATATGAAAGGAGACTCCTCCATAAAAGAAGGCTATCTTTTCTTATGTGCACCATACGCCCTGCCCCAGGTGCTACTCTATCCCTTTGCTCTAATGTTGCCACATATGTTTCCTCTCCATCTCACTGGTCCAAACTCCAATGACATCTTAGGCCTAGTTTTCAAAATAAAAACCTAGACTTTTTGGGCTTTTTCTGTTTCGTTTTCATCTTTATTCAAAAAAATTCGCATTCATTAATATAGTGCCAAACTTTTGAGGATTATTCATTCGTATGAATTGGAAAAGTAAAAAAATTACGACCGAAAACCTTTTCAGTCTAGATCTGATCAACTCCCCATCCTACCTCCTCTACGTTCTTGACAGCCCATCTTTGTCTCAGTAGAGTCTGCCAGTGGTATGTTTCGGTCCTCTTCCCCATTACTTAGAAAAAGTGAGCCACCGGTTTGGTACAAGATACTATCATTACCGTCTGGACAATTAGACATCCAACATGTAATCGCAATGACTCAATTGCAGTGCATGACTACTACACAATGCATAAATATAATTTAATAAAGCAAGAATAAAAACAAAAAAACACACAGCTTCTAATACACTTTTAAACATTTTTCAAGGCACTTTAACACAGAGAAAATTGAGTTTTCTTTTTTGCCTTTTTCCTGCCCATTTGACTGGACTGTTATTAGCAATTTCCTTTTGCATAATACAACATATTGCTGCATACATGAGTCTAGGGACACAAACAAGATAAACACACCAAAGGTAGTCTGCAGTAAGCAAAATTAGCACTAAAAACTGGAAACTTGTCATTTTGGTGGCTAACAAGAAACGTGATGCAGAAATGTCAACCACGTCGCTCTAGGGTAGGGTATCATCAAGAGAACTTTAGACCAGCGTCATTTGGTGTGCACTTAAGTGCTACGAGAATGGAGGTCAGGAGTTCAACTTCTCTTCCAATATGTTAACCAAACTATTCTAGTATTCAAACATAGCAACTTTCGCTGATAAAAAAATTATTGCTCTGGTGTGTCGTCTAAATTTGGGACAACACAGTTGATATATGAAAGCTTTCTATCATATAAGTGAGTGTGTGTTCCATTAACTAAAATAAAATAAGTACTTATTTTTTGAATTAAAGGTGATGTATTGTGAGAGAATAACTTGTCTCATAAAGCAAGAAATAAGTACCTAAAAAAACTAACAACATTAGCGCAACGGGGCCTGAGTAATATGCGAATATGAATTTTGAAGAACATGGAAATTAGAAGGGAAGCATACATGGCGCTGATGTGACATCCATCACCAAGGCAGGTGCAGTTGACAGTACTGTTATACACACCGTCCTTCACCGGCGTATGCCAATTTTCATTTTCATCACATTCGTTCAAACTCAAATTCCAGTCCGTTTTACCCAATTGTTGAGCTATTTCACCAAGCGTTGCCACTGTAGAAACCAAATCATGGTGGCCCTTTTGAGTATTTAGAAAAAGACATGAAATGGAGAAAGCTCTACATAATAGTATTGCATAAACTATTAGTCCTACTAGCTAGACATCTTAACACAAAACATGTATAGGGTATATAAAATTGTGTTCCACTTGTATAAAACTAACATCACACCATCTTTGTCTTTGTTTTTTTAGGTGCTTTTGTATTTGGGCTTAGCCCTTTAGGTGTATGGGTTTGTCCCAATAGGTTGTTGCTTCGTCGGTATCAGTGGTGTTTGGTGGTTTATTCTGGCAGGCTACGATGTTTCGACAGTTAGGGTTCTTTGTCTTTGTTTTTTTAGGTGCTTTTGTATTTGGACTTAGCCCTTTAGGTATATGGGCTTGACCCAATAGGTGTTTCTGGATTTGGCTCATTAGGTGTGGGCTTGTCCCAATAGGTATCCTCTTGGTTGGCTTCTTGTTAACCTTGGATTTGGGTCTCGGATGGACATAAGATTATTCTTAGCTTTGTAACTCAAATGGGTCTCAAATTAGGAATATGATATCATCATTCCTTATTCCCGTTAATCTCTGTAACAATTTTAGTGATTAAAAAAAAATTGCCTTTAAAAAAAAAAAAACATCACACGATCTTGTGTTGAAGCATGTATAAAACCATTTCACGTATACAAAATCATACTCTCGTCATCTTTGTGGATCTAGGAACCCTGTGGAGCGGGCTGCCCTATAGGGCCTCTAAGGTGCATCCGAACTATCTATCTCGGCAATTAATGGTTTAGAGATATGTTTGTTTATCTTTGACAATAGACATAACTTTGAACCATTAATTGTCGAGATGGACGGTCCGGATGCGCCCTTATAGGGTGCTCTACGGAAAGCCGCACTACTATTATTGGTCAAAGATAACAACCATATCTGAACCATTGATTGCAGAGATGGACGATCCGGACATACCCGTGCCCTACAGGAAGCCGCACCGCAGGATTTCCGATTCCCATCTTGTGGTGAACCTCTTCTCTATATTCGAGAGATGAAAAACTAGAAAGTACAAACATAAAAAATTGAATAAACCGAAGTCATAGAAGAAGAAGGCCTCTTACTTTCATCATCGGGAATACGTCTAGTTTGTCCTTGTGTTCCACCTGCTCCAAAGCATATTAGTATGAACAGTATTATAATAAGTAGAACAGGAGACCTCATAGCCCCTAAAACCATGGTAAAGCCGCCCCTGAATGGAAAGCTCAAAGCCGTGCATGGGGAAGATAAGGACCAAGCTCTTATCCAATCCAAAAAAAGACAAGGACCAAAGAGTGTCGGTTTCTAACTGGTCACTGGATGGAAATGAAATTTCATTTAGCCTTTTACCTGGCTTGGGTGGTTGTTGAATTCTGTAGCACAGATGTGGATACTTGAGACTTTACTTCGAATCGTACGTCCACTGCTATAATTCCAATAATTGTTAGCACACGCTATTGTCTCTCTTATACATAAGAGAGAGAAAGGGCTCAAATCTGGTTCCGGCTCTTGAATCGATGGGACACGGTGTTCCCGAGCTCTCCAATGGTGATAGTGAAGGCGTCACGATTCAGATTCAGTGGTGATACTGCGACGGAAACATGATCTAGTGGAGATCCTCCACCCACCTTCACGAACGACTTTTTCTTTTGTTTTTTGTTAGTAGTAGTATTTGGTGTTTTTTTTTTCTTGTTATACTTGTTGATGTTTTCCCTAATATTATAGGGTAAATGACGGTCATAGACGTGTTTTGATAATTAATACCCGTCAAGAATATTTTCAGTATTAACAAATGTTCTTAGCATATATTTAACGGGTATTAATTATCAAAATACGTCATAGGACATCATTTTTCCTAATATTATATATGTTCCTGTTTTAAGTAATATATATGGGATGATCTTGTTTGTCAAAAAGAAAAAGAAAGGGCCTAACAGTACCGAGAGTCGGAGATCATCAATGAAGGCTCTTTGTATCGTCTGGCCAACAGTTGTCGTGGGGCTTACGTCACATAATTAGCATGCGCATGCGTGCGAGCTTAGGAGCGACTGTTAAAAAACATCTCAGGCCCCGTTCCGCTTTATTTCTAAATCTTCTTTTTAAAAAAAAAAGTAATTTCAAACTCAAATATAATAAAAAGACAAATGTTAATCTCCGCAGCCTGAGGGAGGATTAGTGGGCCCAAATGATTTACTTTTTTGAAAAAGTTTTCTGACTAGTCAGAGAAGTTTAGAGAAAAAGATGTTTACCCAAATGGACAATTTTAACCCTCATTTTTCCGACTAATAACAAATGTCCAATACTAAAAAGGCACTAATTTTAAATGGGCGCTGCTATTCGTGGCCCTTTATTTTCTTCTACAGTCCATTACATTTCGGTAAATAGTTGTTGAAAATCATAAATAACATTTCGGTAAATAGTTGTTGAAAACAAAATTATATTTCGGTAACTACATGTCGAAAATATGTTCAACTTTCGGTAAACAACTGCCGAACATATATTTTCGATAAATAGTTGTTGAAAAAAATATTATATTTCAGTAATTGAATGCTGAAAATATATCTCAATTTCGGTAACTAACTGTCGAGTACAATTGAAAATTTTTAACGGGCTATGAGAGAAAATAAAGGGCTGCGAATAGCGGCGCACTTTTAAATGTGGTGGGCGATTTTCCTTCCAACTTGTCATTTTGCTTTTAGGATACGTACAAACTATTCTCTTTTACTTTTGGGCAAATTTCACTGACCTCTCCTGAGGTTTCTAACACGAACAGAAACCTCCCCTGAGGTTTCTGAAATGACACTGCCCTCCCCTCCTTTACCTTACAATACCAAGGGACCCCCCTCCGTTAACTGCACGTTAGAAAATGGATGGAGAAGGTGATGTCATTGTACTATATTTTTTACAATACTTATACTATCCTCAACAGACCCTACGCTTCTCATTTATAAAAAATAAAAATACAAATATCATCACACTTTGTGCTCGTTTCACTTTGAGATTTTGACCTTATTTAAAAGGATTCACATTTGTTAATTTTCTTTCAAATTTTTGTGAATTATTGGTTCGTCTTGATAAAAGGAATTGAAAAAGTAAAAAAATCAAACTTTTACCAAATATTTTGAGAAATTCAATATTTTGGGTAAAAATAATAATTTTATACTCTTTTGATTCCTCTTGTTGAGACAAGCCAATAATCTACAAAAATTTAACGCAAAACTTGCAAATATGAAAAAAATTTTAAATATGAACAAAAATCAAAAAGTATAAAAATCCCACAAACAAACCCTGTAAAAACCAAAAAGCCTAAAAATTTCCACCAACAAGCCCGTACCCTCCGTTGCCAATAGTTTGTGGGATTTTTAGGCTTTTTGGTTTTTACGGTATTTGTTTGTGAAATTTTTAGGCTTTTTAGTTTTTGTTCATATTCGAATTTTTTCATGCGGACTTATTTGTGTGATTTTTAGGCTTTTTGATTTTTGTTCATATTTGAATTTTTTTTGTATTTGCTAATTTTGTGTTAAATTTTTTAGGATTATTGGTTTGCCTCAACGAGAGGAATCAAAAGAATATAAAATTATTATTTTGACCCAAAATATTTGGTAAAAGTCTTAATTTTTTACTTTTTCAATTCCTCTTATTGAGACGAACCAATAATTTTAAAAAGTTTGATAGAAAATTAACAAATGTGAATCCTTTTAAATAAAGATAAAATTTTAAAGTGAAACGGGTACAAAGTGTAGTGATATTTGTATTTTATATTTTATAAATAAGAGGGGTAAAAAGTCTGGTGAGGATAGTATATGTATTGTAAAAAGTATAGTACAATGACATAGTTTTATTTAGTTGAGAGTTTAATTTAGTTTAGTTTTGGTAGTGGGTGGAGAGAGAAACATAGTAATGATTGAAGAGATGGGTAATGATTGGAGAGAGATAGAGAGAGATGAGAAAATAATTATTAGAGAAATAGGGTAATGATTGGAGAAAGAAGTAGGGTAATGATTGAAAAACAAAACAAAAACAAAACAAAGCTAAGGACCGAACAAAGCCGATCACCTTTTCCATCCGTTTTCTAACGTACAGGTAATAGAGGGGGGGTCCCTTGGTATTGTCAGGTAAAGGAGGGGAGGGTAGTGTCATTTCAGAAACCTCAGGGGAGGTTTCTATTCGTGTTAGAAACCTCAAGGGAGGTCAGTGAAATTTGCCCTTTACTTTTTTACTTTACTTTCCATTACTTTTCATTTTAACCCACCTCCCATTTTCACCTTGGGGGGATTTGAAGGTTGAGCTTTGTCTCCATTTTAGAGTTTTTTTTTTTTTTTGGGAATTTATATAATGCCAAGACACGTTTTTTTTTGGTTAATCTAAAATCTTCCCTTGTTTTTTATTTGATAATCAGGTGTCTGGGTCATCTTATACGCTTTATCGGGCACTAGCGGGGAATCGGAAAAGTAAAAAGTTTTTACTTTTACCAAAATATTTTGGGAATATCTACTTTTCAGCAAAAAAGTAAAAAAAAAGAAGCTTTTTTGGCTTAAAATTGAATATTTCCAAAAATGTTTAGTAAAAGTAAAAATTACTTTTTTGATTTCTCTCGTCGAGACGAAACAAATTTACAAAAATTTGATGCAAAATTAACGAGCTCATTTTTTTAACAAAGACAAAATAAAAAAAATACTAAAAGTTAGGCAGAACTTAGCCTATTTTCCTTTTGATGCAGTGCACTTTGTTCGAGAAAAAGATGTGGTGGTATTAGTTAAGCAAATAAAAATAGTAGGAAACTAATGTTCGCGCTCCACTTTTTACTGATGACGCTCCATTTTGTTTTAGTAACTAGTGGAGCGTCATCAGTAAAAAGTGGAGCGCAAATATCAAATTCCAAATAGTAAAAGAGGTTGTTTTCAACTTACGGAGAGTTTCAGCAAGAATAATTGAATAAAGGGTAAATTTGGAACAAAAAGTTGCCAGACAGACAATGAATATTTTCAATCATTCTACCACCATACCCATTCACACACCCACACTCACAACAAAGGTGAAGCCCGCACACACTACACACTCAGTCTGTGTGGACCCCACCGGCCCACCTTGTTGTGAGTGTGAGTGTGTGTGTGTGTGAATGAATGTGTAAATAGGTGTGGTATTAAAATTTTCCATTTTACAAAGTTAGCGGCCAGAATGGTAGGTACGGTGGTAATACAATTCCATCGATTAAAGAGAAGGTCAATTCTTAGCATTCGCCTACTAACCCAACTCGCTTTCTCGAAATCTCTGCCTGAATTCATAGCCTCTTGCCCTACCTTTGTGTTAAAGGTCATTGAATTTTAGTTCTCCTTTTTGTTGGTTCTGTTTAATTTCTAATCTGTATTGTCTTTTGTAACTATTCGAGTTAGAGCTTGTGTTCCGCAGTTAAAAAGCTCGTTTAGGATCCATTTGTCATATAAACAAGTCAAGCTAGCTTGAACATTTTTCTTGAAACTGTTAGACTTTCAAAACAACCAAATAGTTAGCTCGTTCGAATTACAATATGTAAAAGATTTTGAGGTACTCAAGATCGATTTGCGTTTTGCTCGATTAAAGCTCGCCTGATATCGGATCACCTCGTAAGACAATTTTAGCTCAAACGTAAGTATTTTGTCTTTTGATTTAAAAATTGCATGTCTTCGTGGGGACTACCAGTTCGGGATGTGGAGAGTATCAATCTGTTTGTGTACATTCTACTCGTTAATAGAGGTAACAGAGTTAAGATAGTTATTGAACACTATTAAAAAATCCTGGAGCTGCCACAGGTGGAATCAAAAACCAACTTATCCTCTAATTCTGCCCTTATATGTAAGCTTAAAGAGCAAGTTCTCTATCATTTACAATCAAATTTTCTTCATAGATCTCAATATGATGTCAAGTTCGACAACATTCATCTGAGAACACATTAATTTCATCAGTACAATTGCGATATTAAATGGCGATAGGAAAAAAAAACAGAGTAGTATTTGCGATGGATACTACCTAGTTATACTAATCTAGCCTGCAGGTCATGCCATTCGTGGTCCTACCTATAATGAGATTGTACAAACCCTTGGGGTAAAATCTATAACTCACTCTTGAAAACCGGCTTGCAAGAGAGGGTGATCAAAAGCTTATATAAAAGCGGTCTTGCAGTATGCTTGAGATTGTAGTTTGCGACAGTGATACTAATAACACATGTATGTATTTTGGTCGGTACAAGGAAAGTGCATTAAGTAGATATTGTTTTCCATGAATCTGTCGTTGTTTGGCAGAAACTTCCCAAGAATGCTGAATGCCTGATGGACTGTGAGGCGGCAGATATCTTACAAGGAATTCAAGAGCAGATGGTCATACTATCAGAAGATCCAACAATAAAAATTCCCCTGTGAGGAGCACAGTTGATGACTGCTTAGCTATAACTTAGATATGAAAAGAGTATACTTTTGGATGAGAGTCCCTAACAAGCTTGCTTCCAGAGCTTTTGATAGGGGAATCCAGTATGCCACTTGAGTATTAAGTACTGCAGTATCCTTTCCCTTCTTGAAATGGATTGTTATTTCTGAACTTGTCAATAATTTCTTGATGTTTGTGGTAATTCTATTTATGAGCAACCTCCTGTTGAACCATTAACTCACATATCAGGCCTCTCAAAAAGCATGGTGTTACGGACCGTGAGGTATAAGCCTCAACGTGAGTTATTGACCTTATTTATTGATCATGGGGCAAGGTTTTGATTCACAATTTGTTGAAGATTTGCATGATTGCTAACATACCTCCAGAATCTGCAGATGAAGTTTTTGTTCTCACCCCGTCTTTGAAGGTATTGCATTTTCTTTATCTGCTTGCTGCACTTTGCTCTTTCAATGTACAAGTTAAGGACTCTTTGGTTTTCATTGTTGGGACTATGTGTAAATGCCAGTTACAAGCTGTTGTGGACAGGTGTTGCTCATTCAATTGAGATTACACATTACTATTATGCATTGATAGGGCTTTGTACACCTTACATCCAACTCCTAATGGTGAAAATATGATAGAGTGAGAAACGATGAGGTTTTTTCCGATTCCACTGTGTCGCTGTGTGAATTACATCTCTAGGAGGTTAGCATACAACAACAACATAACATAAACCATCTAGACCCCAATCATTGAGGGTATGGGCGGGGGATGATTGGAGACAGACCTAACCTTTGGCAATATATGCACAAAGTGGCTGCTCTCAGTATACCACTGAAACAGTGGCCCCCCTAAACATAGTTTTAAAAAAAAAACTGAATGGTTAGGTTCGTACATGCGTAGATCTAAATCTTCAGCACATGAGGATTTCTGCCTGAGATAGAGCCCTAGGATTTGCTTCTCACTGCTTTTCATCATTCTGTTACGATGAAGAAGCAATCATCATATTCCTACGTTGTCTAGCTAGTGATATTTCATTTTGCATTTTCCTTAAGATTAACATCTGGCCGTTCAGTTTTTGGGTCATTCAAATTTTTTTCTTACTCTCTTCTTCAATGTTTTTAAGCTGCTTGTTTGTATGTTAATTTTCTTCCAGGGTAAGAAAAACAAGGTGACAGAACTGCTCAAAGTTGCATTCAGCGATCTTGCTAAGCTTAAACAGTCAGCTTGAAGTTCCAACAGCAGAAATACGAGGTTAGATATTTCACTGCCTAAGCTGGGTAGGGTTGTCCCGCGTTTTCTTTGATAATTCCATGCTTTTGGATAGAGCATCGAACAAACTCCAACTTCATGCTAGGTTATGCCTATGGCTTTGTTGTTGTAGTTAACATCCGCTGTTTCGGTAAACAATGAGTGCACTTCTAAAGAAATTTTGATTAAAGCAGTTGAGGCACTGCTCAAGTTGGAGGCCCCGTAGACATGAACTCTGGACTGGTTTTTTGAAGGAAGCAGCTGGTGGCAAACAATTAAATTAGTTATCCTTGTGTTATGCATAACTGTTTTTCTGGGCTTATGTACGGATACGATACTGTTGAAAACTGGTTGTCTTACTTTTTTTTTATCCCCGGTTTTCTTACTGTTAAAGCATTCAACTCCAAACCAATTGGCAAAGAGTGGAGAGGCCGCCCAGGCTCATCTACTAGTTTTAGACGAGATAATTAACCGATGTGGGACAAATCCCAACACTCCCCCGCACGTGTGACCCCCGATTCGCACGTGGAGAGGTCAACAAAGGATCCGGAACACACGGATCACAATGAAACAAAGTGCAACTATGGCACAAACAAAGGGGAAAGCCTCCGAAAATCTTGCTTTGATACCATGTTAAAGCATCCAACTTCAAACCAATTGGCAAAGATTGGAGAGGCCACCCAGGCTCATATACTAGTTTTTGAGGAGATAATTAACCGATGTGGGACAAATCCCAACACTTACTTTGATGTTTAATGGAATGCACTTGATTTTGGTATCTTGAATCTGGAATGTTGAATTGCATTTTCCTCTAATGCAGAAATTTCACCGAAACAAAACTCCCTTCCAAGTGGAAAAATGTCTCTCATGAATGAAATAAGTAAAGGGTTAGTTCCACTTTGCAGCCCTATGCTTTCACTGAACTGTCACATTGGACGCTCTACTTCCAATGTTGGCAATTGAATCCTTGAACTTTCAGTCCACTGGGAAGCACATCCGCCGCTGTTAACAATCTTGAGGGTATGATAGGAATTTAAACACCTTCCACCACCTCAAGCACTCCCCCTTCACACCTAGTTGACTTAAGGCAGCTCTATGACTCTTACTGTAAGACGATGAAGACCTTTATTAAGTAATGAGCATAGAACACATGATACCAACACAGAAAGAAAATCCCTTGGAAGTTTTCTGACAAAAAAACAATAGGAAAAGAAGATCTTAAGCTATTTGCACCAAATTTATCAGAGAAAGTTGAACATGAAGACTTCATAGCACAGTTATTGCACTATTTGATGAACCTCTAGAAGCCACTCACTAGAAAATATACAAGCAAAAGTCTAACAACCAACAAGTGAAAAACCTGTCCGGTCTTTTACGAACATGGATTGGATTCGGGAATACGCGTATTTTTTATTTGCATCGCTTGTACAAGCGAAAAGGCAAAAGTACTACCTTAACCATATTATGCTTCTCATACGTCCTTGTACTAGCAGCGTTACAGAGAATAAAGATCCCTCGGATAAAGATCCTGGGCAGATGTAGAGGAAGAACCAGTTACTGTGTGATCCATCAGGGTCTCAACTTCGGTTGAAGTCTGGTGTAGCAGCTCATCATACTTGTCTCTGAGGGCTACAAACCGGAAGTCATCGCCATAGATGCGCGGATCGTTGACTTGTTCTTCAATCCCGAGTTTACCTTCAAGCATGCTTACCACAGCAGACATGGTAGGCCTAAGTGCTGGAGACGGATTAGTGCATACCAATGCCACCTTGGTCATTCTCATTGCCTCTTCCTTGTTGAAATCGGAACCCAGCTTGGGATCAACCAGATCCATCAAACATCCTTGTTGTCGTAAAACAAGTGCCTGAAACAAGTACGAGAATGAGATTGACATGAGAAAGTGACAACTTACGTTGTAGTAGTGTTCGAGCTCGTCCCCTTTACTAAACGAGGCTGAAAACTCGAGCTCGAGCTTGGCTCGTTTACAGCCGAGCTTTTAACGATCTGAGCCCAATTAATTTACTTCTTAACTAACTTCAAGATAATTTAACTAACTTCAAGATACGTCATACTAAATTTCCAGTTTTATTGCAAGATCAGTAATCCTGAATAGAAGTATTTCCATAGGAACAACAAACCAAAATTTTGTGGCCTCGTTAAAAAAAACACTCGCAATCACCCCCAAGTCTCCCTTACGAGACCAAATCCGGGTAGCACAAATCCATGCAAATTTGGATCAAAGCTGGCCAATTACGACGAAATGTATAGGTACTAAAGCAAGAAACAATATTAAACCAAGTTCAATGAGGAACCAAACACTTACCCAATCAAGTAGGCAAACATAATTTTCATTAGGACGATATTTCATATTGTCCCTCCCTGCAACAATTTCCAATGCAACAACCCCAAAGCTGTAAACATCTGCTTTGTTGGTTAAATAACCCCACAACGCATATTCCGGTGCCATGTACCCTCTGCACAACAAAAATAATAATTTCGAGTCTAATTTAACAATATGAGCTTCGTCAAGCATTCGAGCAATTTTCTCCAAGGTGATCGAGATGACTTGTTTGGATTCACCATCGCTAAACCACTACATTGTAATTGTCGGAAGCAACAAAGTCGGATACTGAGATCGGGTCACTTTGCATGGGCTTGTAACCAAGAAAAAGCATCAACGTAGTTGCCTAGTGGAGGTTTGACGTCGAATACCAGTATGATGGGCCACCCAGTTCTTAATTTGGGTTCTGAGCTCTGATTTCGTTCCATTGTATGCATGTACTACATAATTACAAAGCACATCCCTCCTCCACAATCAAGAATTAGTCAAGGAACTTTCCAAGTTGACTAAACTCCGAGGAATTGTCTTTCTACTAATTATTTTTGGATAGCTAGATATTTGACCTGACTATCATTCCAAATGGAAATGCAGAATACTAACGAGACTCGTGCATCAGAACAAAATTCAGTGGCTGCCCTGTTTGGCCATTTTGGGCGCACCGATCCAACATTAATGACAATTTGGCGTCATCAAATATCGGATGCAAACTGAAGAATGAATAAGGTAATGGCATGAGAGCCTGTTCCAAGGTGGGATCTTTTGATACACAAACTACTTGGATCTTAAGCATGGCACAGTGATAGGATTTATAAAGGAGAAAATCAGTAGCTTACATTGTTCCAGCAATCCTGGTGCTAATATGGGTGTTGTCATCTTCGGAAAGCTTAGCCAAACCAAAGTCAGAGATCTTAGGGTTAAGGTCCCCATCAAGTAGTACATTGGTAGCCTTGATGTCCCTGTGAACAATTTTCAGTCTTGATTCCTCGTGAAGAAATGCCAAACCTCTTGCTATGCCAATACAAATCCTTAGCCTGGTAGGCCAGTCCAAATTCAACTGGCATTCCCCTTGACAAATAAATAAGAAGAAATCAGATGGAAGCAAAAAGAACATCGAACTTATTAATAAACGGCAATTGAGGTAAGAACGTTTGCATAAGAATCCAGATTTTAGCTTTTAGAATACACGCAGTTGACTGAACACATTAAATTACCAAACAAAGCCCGGGCAAGACTGTTATTTTCCATGTATTCATACACCAGCAGAAGCTGATTCCTTTCAACACAACATCCATACAATCTTACTAGGTTTGGATGTTGTAAACCAGAGATCATGCCAATCTCATTAACAAATTCGCGATTTCCTTGCTTTGATCTGGAAGAAAGCTGCTTAACTGCAATAGCACTACCATCTAATAATATACCCTGCATTGAAAAATAGCACATGGTCATGTCAGTGTTGTAGAATGGATACACAACTAAATGCACCATAGAAATCGGATAAAAAGCTAACAGTAACAAGAAAAGAAAAATTGATTGATTGAGATGTACCT
>CM033798.1:326381-357488 GCA_019656835.1 Rhododendron ovatum
TATAGACAGATCCAAAACCACCTTCCCCAATTTTGTTGCTGATATCAAAGTCGTTAGTTGCAGCTTTAATTTGTCTGTAGGTAAATAAACCAGTTTGCAAATCCAATCCTCTTAGATCTGCAGAAAAAAGAAGTTGAGTTATTTAACTACATCATCATTGCACTAAATTTGATTTTCCACAAAGTATTTTGGTGATATTCTAGAAATCTGACAAATGTAAAGAACAAGATCCACAATGCAAAGAGAAAAATTGTGCTGCTCAGTTTGGTTGCAGGAAAGATTGAACAAGTGAAAATATGTTCTAATCTTCCAACAGCTGCAAACGATACCAACTTGACATAAGGTTCTGTATTGTCTTTTGTTACCCTAGATATTTTTCAGTAATGTAGCGAGATTATCTGTCAAACAAGATCATGCCATAACAGGATTAATTTGGCAATAGTTGTAGCCTCTAACTTCTGGTTTCCTGTATGAGGATCAACATGTTGATAAAAAAACTAGAACGTCGACCTTGTGGTTTTATATGTCATTCATATATCCTGCAACAGATGCAATATGGTTTTATATGTCATTCATATATATCCTGCAACAGATGCAACAGATGCAATATATTTACATACACATATACACATACTTCACTGTAGCAATTCAGAACAAAAACATTATTTATAGAGAGAGCAATAAGCCACCGTGTTCTCTCGAACTACTGCTTCCAGGTCGAGTTTTCCACCAAACTATAAAGAGAATTGCCAATGTGAGGCATAATGCAGAAGCTACAGCTCCAGTTATAGTGAGTATCTTCTTTGTCTGATTGGAAGGAGGCTTGAAATCTACAAAATATTAAAAAAAAAAAAAGGAAAAAGAAATGTGTTAGTTTGATATACATTGTAGGCCCATTTCCTTTGAGTTTAAGCTTTTAAGATGATTGGTGTTTTTTGACTTTGTTTCAATTGTTGTGTAGATCGCTTCGTCGTTCATTTATGGACACTGCACATGTTTAGTTGAGTCTGTCTGTGTATCCACATGCAAGAGGGGGTCCTATGTGAGCAATAATGCTAGGTTGATATACATTATTACACTAATCACATTATTTAAAATTGCGACTATTCCACAACTTTTGTCCATAGCTACAAGGATCATATACTTCAAACAATAATTCGTTTGACAGCTCGAAGACATTAACTAGTATGAGAATAATCAAGAGTCAGGAATAAGTTTACGACTGCATTGCATCAAGCATCTGCAAGTCTGGTAAATAATAGAACAAAAATAAAAGGTTAAGGCATTAACCTGTTAGTGAAAAGGGTAAATTTGTTACATATGTTCTTAACCTATGGCCAAAAGGAATGCAATCATGTACTTATCGGATAGGAAAAGAAACTTATCATGATCTGTTGTCCAATCCGATACCTGATCAAGGATGAAGCCAGGATTTGGCTGTCAAGGTACCTGATCAAGGATGAAGCCAGGATTTGGCTGTCAAGGTGGCCAAGAAGCCTATGTAAAAAGTTACAACCAAAGTACCAAACTATATAAATTAGAAAAATAACATGTATAGAATCTATTTAGTCTTAATACAGATTTTACAACCAAATACTAGCAAAAAGTTCTTCCCCTTATGAATATTCAGCACTCCACTTTGAAAATTTCAAGTACATGGGGTTAAATACTTGTTTGAAATAAAAATTTTACTTATTTGAAATAAAGTTTTACCCTACTTTACAAAATTTCAAGTACTTGGAGGCCAATACCTATTTGAGTTAAACTTTTTATATCTTAGTGTAATGGACGCTTTGGGAGTGTCCATGACCTCCCTTGGTACCAATGTACCTTTGCCCTTTACCATGATGATCACTAGTTGTTCTAAAAGCTTAAGATTTTGGCCAACATTTTACCATGGTATTAACGTCTTGAGCAAAAGAGCAATAGAGGGCATAAAGATAATGAGGTCGGCGGCACAATACTTCACGATTGACAAACAAATATGAAGAGCCTAAATAGAAGATAACTTACTAGATACAACAGAAATAGCTGATATAAGAGGACCATAAGTTCCTCTCGTAGGAATAGCTCTTGTCCCTTTTCCAGCCCAATAAAAGCGAATCTCTACAGTATGATTTGTCACAGCTACGGAGCTAAAGTTTAGAATCTTTGCCTTGTCAACCCCTTCTGCAGCAGCTTCAATATCAAAATCCTTCCAAGCTAGTTTATCCTGTACGTAAGAAAGCAGTTAAACCAATATAATACGTTGTAACTCGAACAAAGGCGCACTGATGCTGATATTAGCTACCTGGATATAAATATCAAACAGTCTTCTTCCAAGACTGTGATAGGATGCATTATCTCTGAAAATTATCTCAGCAAAATGAAGGGTCACAGTATAGATCCCATTTGCTAAGCAACGGCCATAATAAGTGAGAGAGAGAGGAGAGAGGCGAGCTCGTATGTACAATTGAGAGTAAGTCATGTTGAGGACAGACACATTTTTGGCTATGTACTCAGTTGTACTGGCGTCCCAGACGCGTCCGGTGCTACTAAAACCCCAATTCAAAACTCGGTGCATAAATTTCGCTGCGTCTCCTTGGTATTCATCAGCTTCATATGTAGTCTTTCCAATAATGACTTTTTCTCCACCACAATTTATATGCAGTGAATACCGACCTTAGCAAAGAAAAACGCTGTCATATAAGAGGGAGAAAAAAGATACACTTAAAAGTATGTTTCATGTACTTAAAATGTCCTTTACAACATGAAGGATCAAACAGAAGTAGTTGCCACAAAGTTCCATATCAAAGAGGGGGGATTGAATAAGTACATAAAATCGAGCTATGGCATAGAGTTATGAACCAGTGGGCTAGCTCAGTGGCAAACTAAGAAGCATGACCACAGAACCAAGTATGAGCATAGACACAGGACGGGTAATTCTAAAAGATTGTGGATACGGACAGGACACAAGACACTTATGCCGTAATTTATTTAGTTGTTTCTTATATGAATGTGAGTAGTTAGGCATTTCAATGCTTCTAAGGTTGGACTTTTATTCAAGAGGTCTCAGACACGAATCTCCAATTGTGGACCAATAGTTAATTTTCATTTCTACCTCCCCTTCAGATAGCTACCCCAGAGCTTAAGCCCGACAATTATCAGGTACATGTGGAAAGTGGGAAATACTCGTACCCAATGGATTTGTCCATCATCAGGAGATAAAAAAGACAGTTTCAACATATACTTACTTTCTGTACAAGGAGCGTCCTTCAAGCACTTAGAAAAGTCCCTGGGTCCATCCCGTAAATTAAGAAAAGAAAAGAAGCAACAGTATTCAATACAGTGAGAGAATAAATAGGAGGAAGGAGAGAGGGGGAAAGAGAGAAGGGAAGGGAAGGGAAGGGAAGAGAGCACTAGTGCTAATAAAATAGGACACTGATATGCAGTTCCACTGAGAGTTAGAAACTTACGAGTTGTTCCCATTGGAGAAGCTTCTGAACAAGTTACTAATATGACAGGGTAAAAGACAGAAGTAACTCAAGTAAGTAAGGAAAAAAGAAGAACAAATTACTAAACAGATGAAATGCAGATACTCTCGGCCTCTCGGGGAGAGGAGGAGAACTTACAGGGTATCTTTATCACAAGTAGTTCCATCTTCAACAACCTCGAAAAAGTTATTATAGGAAAGATCTGTTTGGCTGCATAAAACCATGTGACGCTTGATGAAAAAAAAAAAATGAATATGGGGATTCGTAGATCCCGGACTAATCGTATATCGATCACATGGACATGACCGGACGAAGAAACGGGCCTACCCGCCACATGACAAACGCAGACCATAATCATAATGCATGCAGTCACGACTGGAATCAAGCTAAGATTTTCATTGTAGTGACTGGGAAGATGAAAATTAGCAGTGGCCTCCAAAAATGTCCTGAGATGATATGCTTTCAAAAAGATGAATTGATTCGATATATATATCGAATCCTATATATCAAGCCTCCTTCCAATCAGACAAATAAGAATAAGATACTCACTATAACTGGAGCTGTAGCTTCTGCATTATGCCTCACATTGGCGATTCTCTTTATAATTTTCAAAAAGATGAAAATTAGCAGTGGCCTCCCAAAATTAGCAGTTGTTCCTATATATGGATTCGATATATAGGCATATGCATTTATGTGGGAAATGCCTGTCTTTGTCTATTGAAGTATCACCCAACTAATTACGAAGAGAAGATCAGAAGATTAAGCCAATATATATGGACACAGAATTGAGGATGAATAACATACTAGTTGGTTGGTCTGGACGTGATCCAACTTGGGATAGGCCCGGTAAGAAAGTTCCTTGTTAGGTATCTGATCAATAAATAAGCGACATTGTCTCCAGAGTTAAACAGTAAATTAAGTTGCTACTATCTAACAAAGTGAACATGGAATGAAAAAGTGAAAATGGACATAAGTTTCATTCGGTGAGGTCCCACTGAGTTAACTTTCTCTTCCTTTTAAAAGTAACTATTCCAAATGGGTGTTGCATGGGTATACCCCTACTCCAATCATTATGGGTATATATATTTCGTGTACCAGGAATATGTGCATAAGGACCATCTGAAGTACCAGTACCCAGAAAGTATCCGATATGGTAGGCCTGTCAATGGACCGGATCCGATCAGGATCCAATCCGAATCCGGATCCGATAATGTTGATCCGATAATCCGAATCCGGTAATCTAAATACGGATCAGATCGGATTAAATCCGTTACAATCCGAATCCAAACTTTATTTTTTTAAAAAAAAACAGTAAATTTTTTATTTTGAAAAAAAAATGTTTAAGAAGTTGTATTTTTATTTTTTTCCGGAAAATTTTTTTTTTTGACAAAAAAAATTATTGTATTTTTTTGAAACAAATATTTTTTTTGGCTAAAATTTTTGAAGTAAAAAAAGTTTTCGGATCGGATTCGGATTTTCGGATCAGATCCGGATTTTCAGATCGGATCCGGATTACCACTATCGGATTTGAGTCTTATCGGATTCGGATCGGATTTTGGTCTTATCGGATTCGGATCGGATTTGGATCTGGCGGATCCGGATCGGATCTGGCCCATTGACAGGCCTACGATATGGATACGACATGTTTGTTTAAGTACTCATGCTTCATGGATGATGCCACATATATGAAAGAAGAGTGATATTGCAACTTGACTCGTAGTTTAAGGATTGACAATCAAAATGCAAAATGAAGAGAATGAAGTGGGATTTTGGTGAAATTGTAAGGATGCTAGGTAAATAATCTGTTAGGAAATAGAGTGCGCCCTGGTTTTTGATGTGCACAAGGCATCGGAAGCATGTTGGTTGGGAGACAAACAAGTTTAATACATAATTTGTGCCTCTTTTTGAGATTTTTTCTCAAGAGTTTTCTTTTCTTGGTTTTACCCTCCTATCCTGCCATTTCAGCACATGGTGATCTTTGGCCAAAGGATCGATGTTCTAACCCGGATGATCTGGTGATGGAACGTTTGAAGAGGAGACTTGCCCTTTCTGTTGGAATGGTAGGAAGCCAATTTATCCAGTCTCATTTTCGAAGAAAAAAGAACGTACATGTAATTACAGCAGATGTTCTTGATCACCTTCACCAATGGGCAGAGCTTACTGTTTGGTGATCAATACTACATGCAGATGTGATTACATTCCAAGATGTAATTTCAATGATGTATCGTTATATAGATGGTGGACCAATCATGCTCATTTTCAACATGCTTGGATATTTCTAGTGGCACGACAAAATACAAAATTATGAGAAAGGACTCGACTCTAAGAAATTTGGACAATTTTGCCCCTAATTGTCATGGGGGGCAAAGTTGTGCCCCTAATTGCATATCATTGCTTTTAATAAATAAAAAAAAAAATACTAATTGTCATTGCTTACATCCATTGCAATTTGCCGGCAGCCTTAAGGTTTTTTATATTGCCTTCCAACCTGTTATAGGTTAGGTCCCTGACAAGAGTCACAAGAAATGTTTAGAATACCCAAACATTAACATATTGAAATGTAAAAGGCATTAGATGAAGTAGTTGCAAGTCGCAACATTGGTATATTTAATTCATATAGTTACCGGTTAGATGATTAAACCATCATCTACTTGCACGTATATAGCGTTATGACCTGATTATTTATTTCGTTTGATTTCCCAGAAGGGTGTTTTTTGCCAAAAAAAAAGAAGAGAGGTTAAGAAGAACTAGATGTGATGGCGATGGAAGGGGAACTGCCTATACCAGTTCCTATAATAGGTGTTGAAATTTAAAGGTCTAAGCAAATACGTAGCATTTCCTTGCTCAGATCATGAGAAAGAGGATATAGATCTGAAAAAATAAAGGTAAGAACAAGGCTCGAGATCCTTGTTATCCAAACTGGAACCAAGGAAGATAGCTTTTATATTCCTTCTTTCTTTATTGTTGTTCTATGTTTTTTCCTAATTGAGGAAAAACATTCATGTTGCATAGCGAATACATATGTAGGAGCATATAAGTTGATTCCTATAGTTGGTCTTTAGGATTCAAATGAGGTGCTACCAATGAGATCACAACTAGGATTTCAACAAGTATTGACTTTTTGTTCCATTCACTCATATAAATGCTACATTGTTTATTGGTTACAGACCTAACCTATGGCATTAAACCCACAAATTTGCAACCCACATATTTGAACCCCCAGAGGTAACCTTTGTTTCACAAACTTCAACATTTAGGGCCAAATTGTTTTCAAATTTTATGTTAGTCATGCACTTGATTCTTGCGGTTAGTTCCACCAGTTAAGACATGTAACATCTATTTTGGATTTCCAAGTTCGTGAGTCATGTAAATTATCAAGTCGCGAGTCATTTCAGTTAGAATCTAAATCTTCCCAGGCATCCCTGGAATCAAAAATTATTAGCTGGGATTGGGATTTCCAGTAAAAACGAGGGATCGAGTAGAAGACTTACAGTTCTGTTAAAGCTGGAAAATTTCCTAGATAGCCAGGTATTGAACCGGATATATTACAGCTCCTCAGCATCCTACAAAACAATTCGTGCAATTGATGATGGTGCGTTTGAGAGTAGCATACTTGAGACCATTTTTGCAATTGTTGTTATGACTCACAGCTTTTTCATTTCTGTCATGCCTTCCAACAGTGGAAAATCTGAAGGCTCTCCTCCATTCAAGTCCGTAATCCTTCTGCTTAGAGAACCGATAAACAATAGCGTGCTTTCATAGATATTTACCTTGGTTTAAAGGCTTCAATTTTGAGTTAATCGAATTATTTATTCTTAGAAGTATATGTATGACCTGAAAAGGCTAAACTTACAGTTCAGTTAAATTACGCAAGAGAGAAATGTTAGAAGGTATTGGCCCTTCAAAACCACTTGCTTCAAGCTCTCTGCAGTGACAGTAGAGTAGACAAACCAAAATTGATCAACTTCAGAAATATTCCTTAGAGTGTGCTTAATAGGAAGGGACACTTACAATATTCGAAGTTGTTCCCAACTTTGGAAACTGGGTAACTTTCCTGTGAAGCTGTTACTGCTCAACCTACTGCATCAAGCCAAGCGTAAAAACAAAGAAAAACAAGCTATTGACAAATCGGGCACATTATTTAATGGCCAATAAATGAACTTACACTTCCCGCAAATTTATCAAGTTGTTTAATAATTCCTTTGGCAGCTCCCCAGTGAGATTGTTAGAATTAAGGTTGCTGCAAGGCCCTCAGGGGGTCAAAACCAAATTAACTTTATTGTTTGGTGGTTGGAAATCGAGAGTTCGATAGAGAAATGTGAATTATATCTAAAAGATAACTGACAAATACTGAAGGTTGACAAGATTCCCTAGCTCTGCTGGGACAGGTCCTTCAAACATGTTGCTCTCTAAGCTCCTGAAAATAATAACTTCCTTCAATATTACAGCACATATTTATCCATGCAACATGTCAATTAGTTTTTGCTACTTTCCAAAGCTTATACACACATACACCACACAACACACCCACACAAAAACCCAATTTTATCATGTATGTATATAGAGATGTTAGAGTACGTACATATTGGTGAGACTGGTCATCCTTCCCAAGTACTTTGGGATTGTTCCTGATAAGCGGTTCATACTCAAACCCCTACAGCAGTTTCACTCTGCTTATTAAGGAAATGGACGGTATTACAACGGACCAGCTACTGTAAAAAGGAAATGCATATATGACTCACAAAAATTCCAACTTGGTAAAGGTCCATTCAAGAGGAATAGAACCACTGAGAAAGTTGCGGTTGAGATCACTGCAACAATTGATAGAACTCTCAATGTAATGACGAGGTAAAAATCAACAGACATGGAAGATTATGTAAATTAGCTAATTGGAAGCATTCCCACATATATCTTAGGTGGGATAAGTTCGCTATTGACTTCGGTAGGACACCAGGAAGATCCTGCCCTTTCAGACATCTGTTGCAAAAAAACAGAAACACGTATTAGATCGAGTAAATCAGTTATTGGTTGAGGGGACTTTTGCTTTTCTAAACACTTATTTAATCAATTTTATATTTCACTATAAATGATGAGAATGAGACAATCTTCCAGCATTCCATAGTTTAGTCTTTAATTACACAGACTCTATACTATAAAAAGTAATTTCACCAAAGTTTAGAAATGCTGATGCACAAAATAACAATAACTAACAGGAAAACTATTAGGAAAAATCGCAACTAATCACTTCACAGCTCAAACCAAGAGCCATGTAAATGTTCAAAACCGCTCGATGTCGTAAACACCTCTAAACCAGCAGGCTGTCTCATGTAGGCGTGAAATTCATTTGGAATCCGCTTTATTTTTCCACCTAATAATTCACCAAAAAAGTAACATAAAGTTAGGGGTCGATGTCGAGTTCTTGACATCCCAGTCAGGAGCGTCCTTAATTTTCACCCTTGTAGGGTGCAGTTAAACTTCCCCTCGGATTTAGAATGGACCTGTTGAGCATTTTGGCATTTGAAGTGAAATTCTAATCAGCAGAATCTGTGGGCACACGCCCCCAAAATCTTGTTTTAAAATCGAGTGCGCCCTTTTTGGAAAAGCGTGGTGACACGCTTTGATTCGGAGTAGCCACTCGGGTTTTTGCGGTAAATCACCCAAGGAATCGAACTTGAAACACTTGCTACGTTTTGATTGGAAAAGGTTTTGCAGACTGGTCCATCGTCACCTTGAAATCTGAGGTTCGGGAGCCCGGTTGCGAAAGGGGAAGGGTTTTAAGTCACCCCTCTTGCCCAATTCGGAAATCGGTCTCTACTCAGACATTTATAAAACATTTGCGCTTTTCTCTCATTAATCGATTGTTAGCCAATTAGGGCGGGAAAATAGTTTAAAGGGATTAAAGACTGTAACATGTTGGCAGGATATGATCGATGGCATGCTCACTTATTTGAAACAGTTAGTATAGGATGAAAACAGACTGTTATGGGAGTTTTAAATAGACTGGAAGACACTGCATTGGAATGAAATACGCAGGAAAGAATCAACATGCACTGACCACGTCACTACATGCTGGCCGAACCTGCGTACGCCAGTAAGTTCAAAGCCACAACTCTTATTTTCAACCCCCTGGGCTTTGGAAATGACCAGTGCACACTCAGGACAAACCAAGCAGTTTATATAGCAGGTAATGTATAGTTATAAAAAGTTTAAAAGGACTACAAAGCCACAAAATAAATAAACACCCCATAAACGGTGTGGGGACAAAACAAAGGCCAAAACCTAGTTGCCATGCATGGGCCAGCCACTAGTCAGGACTGAACTGGTGTACGCGGGTAAACCACTGCGGTATGCTAGTTGTAGCCACTTGACCAATGCTTGGCTTTGCACTTTCTAGATTCTGAGACATATTCAGAAAAACCCCAGAGGTATTCCATTGTAGCAAGAATGAATGTTGAAAAGTAAAACTAGCAGTTCTAACTATGGAAAGCAGTAAATTGGTTCTTAGCATGCTCATAGTGATAAATATTGAATGAAACAAATGAAACAAATAAATCAACTAGACATTGATCCCCACTCCAATATTGCACATATAGCCATGACTGGCGTACGCGTACTTAAGATTGGCATGCGCCAGTTCTAGCCATGCACGGCTTTGAAGCCTTGCCAGCTTTAGGGCCAAGACTAGTATTGATTACCAGCCGAGATCCTGCCAGCCACCCTCAGGAATTAGAACAAAGTATTATCACAAAGGTGGTATACCTTTGGTTTTTGAGCTTGGAAGGATGTTTGAGCTTGAGTAAATGCTTGAAGGATATATAGAGAATGTATGTGGATGAATGGGTGTTACTTGTCTTCCTTACACAAGGAAAGGATGAACAAGAAACTTAGGGCTTGAACTTGAAGTTAGAGAAAGATAGAACTTGGTAACTTGGAGAGAGAACTTGTCACCCCTTTGCAAGGGAATGCATGGGAGGTATATATAGGAGATGGGGGGGAGTGTAACCAATTGGTTTGAGGGCTGGTTAGCCTTGGCCAAGAAGTCTCCATGCATTAAATACACAAGACAAGGTGATGGGAGTTGTGTGGGAGAGGGGGAACATCCCCCTGTCCCGAGATTGTCCTCAGACGAATAAATAGTGCACTGGGGTGCCACAAAAGTCCTATGAATGTGGCTTAATAAAGGTGATGGGGCAAGGTTTGATCGGTGTACGCAAGTAGTTGACCTGCGTGCGCGGGTCCAAGCCTGGACAACGGTCAAAGTTGACCGATGACTGATACATGGTAGTGGACCAGCGCATATTGGTGTAGGACCAGCGTATGCAGGTATGGTTTCGGCTGAGGCTTTTTGGGTTAGGTTTAAAGGGTTCAAAGGGGTTTAAACGCCAAAAGCTCAAACACACTTACGTTCTCAAGGTGTTCTTGATCTTATTCATCATCGGGGAATCAAATACTGTAAGTAAATTAATCTGGAAAGTCCAAAATAGAGTATCTACAGAATCGAGTAATGCCAATTCTACATCTCAATTCATGCATGATGAGCCACTACATCCTGTTCCAGAAGATCTGGTCATTTGCTTTTTTAGATACCTTCTCTTGACACCTCACCTTCTCCTTGCCCACTCAATACCTCTCTCACCATCACTCACCACAAGAATGGCACCTTTGATGCTATCACAGCCTGCCTAGGCTGCGAGCTCTACAGAGGCTTCATCCCTCTTCAATGGTTGGGGCCTCGTCATGCACTTAACCTATATATTACCCCATACGAAATAGCTAGCTACTTGTGGATTAGTGAGTAGGGTGGATGATGGTACCCCACTAAGACACAAGGATACAGACACGAGACACTAATACGATACGATTGTACAAGAGGATACGCCATTTTTTCAAGTAAAAACATCATAGAGGTATCTTATCAGTTTTTGTAATAGATAAAAACTTCATTTCTATCAAATGAACATAAAAGCAACAAAAAATATTATCATTATGAATACACAAATCAAAGGTCACTGTGTAATTAATATTCAAGAACTAACCACCAATCGAAAATTTGATCTTTGGATCGAGTTTTTAAACATTACATTTTAACCTCTTAATGAGTTCTTCATGTGTCCCAAGAGTGTCCATACTTGTCCTAGAGTGTCCACAACATGTCCCAGTAAAACAAATTTAATGAGAAAAATTGACATGTATTTAGGTGTACGTTGGACATGATCCAGAGAGTGGCGTGGCGTGTCGTGTCTATGTTCAATACGAGTTGGATACCGATACGTGAGGGCAGCAGATGTGTCCATTCTTCTTAGGTATCCCAAGGGCTCCACTTCACAAACCGCGTCCACAATATGTCCTAGTAAAACAAATATAACAAGAAAATTTTGACATGTATTTAGGTGTGTTTGACACATGTCCGGAGAGTGTTGTGTTGTGTCCGTGAGGTATCCCTAGAGCTCCACTTCACAAACCTATGCCAAGATAGAGAGGTCTTTGCAAGAACACAAAACCTAACCTTGAGCAAGTCACCAAATCCCTAGAAGAGTGAATCATACTTGAAACCCTGAGATCTGAGCACGCTGTTGCTGAGGCTAAGCCCATCTCCCATATGAAAGGAGACTCCGATCCATAAAAGGAGGCTATCTTCTTGTGCACCATATGCCCTGGCCCAGGTGCTACTCTATCCCTCTGCTCTAATGTTGCCACATATGTTTCCCTCTGGTCCAACGACATCTTAGGCCTAGTTTCAAAAAAAAAAAAAAAACCAAGACTTTTTGGGCTTTTTCTGTTTTGTCTTCGTCATTATTCAAAAAAATTTGCGTCCGTTAATTTAATGCCAAACTTTTTTTCCTTTTCCTGCCCATTTGACTGGACTATTATTAGCAATTTCCTTTTGCATAATACAACATATTGCTGCATACATGAGTCTAGGGACACAAACAAGATAAACACACCAAAGGTAGTCTGGGGTAGGCTAAATTAGCACTAAAAACTAGAAACTTGTCATTTTGGTGGCTAACAAGAAACGTGATGCAGAAATGTCAACCACCTCGCTCTCGGGTAGGGTATCATCAAGAGAACTTTGGACCAGCGTCATTTGGTGTGGACTTACGTGCTACGAGAATGGAGGTCAGGAGTTCAACTCCTCTTCCAATATGTTAATCAAACTATTCTAGTATTCAAACATAGCAACTTTCGCTAATAAAAAAAATATCGCTCTAGTGTGTCGCCTAAATTTGGGACAACACAGTTGATATATGAAAGCTTTCTATCATATAAGTGAGGGTGTGTTCCATTAACTAAAACAAAATAAGTACTTATTTTTTGAACTAAAGGTGATGTATTGTGAGAGAATAACCTGTCTCATAAAGCAAGAAATAAATACTTTAAAAAAATAACAACATTAGCGGAACGGGGCCTAAGTAATATAAGAATATGAATTTTGAAGAACATGGAAATTAGAAGGGAAACATACATAGCGCTAATGTGACATCCATCACCAAGGCAGGTGCAGTTGACAGTATTGTTATACAAGCCGTCCATCACCGGCGTATGCCAATTTCCATTTTCATCACATTCGTTCAAACTCAAATTCCAGTCCGTTTTACCCAATTGTTGAGCTATTTCACCAAGAGCTGCCACTGTAGAAACCAAATCATGGTGGCCCTTTCGAGGATTTAGACAAAGACATGACATGGAGAAAGCTCTATATAAATAGGGCTTAATTGCAAAAACACCCCCTAAACTATCGCATTTTGGCAAGTTCATCCCTTTAAGTTTAAATTTGAGCAACTTCACCCCCCAAACTACCAAATTCGAGCAACTTCACCCCCTCCCCCATTTTTCGTCCATTTCTGTTATAAATTTGGATGGAAAGTTTCAAAATTGGGTACCAGTACCACCTAAAATTCGGTACCAGTACCAAATTTGGACAGAAAATTGGTACCAGTACCACCTAAAATTCGGTACCAGTACCAAATGTGGAAACTTTCCATCCAAATTTATAACAGAAATGGACGGAAAATGGGGGAGGGGATGAAGTTGCTCGAATTTGGTAGTTTGGGGGGTGAAGTTGCTTGAATTTAAACTTAAGGGGTGAACTTGCCAAAATGCGATAGTTTAGGGGGTGTTCTTGCAATTAAGCCTATAAATAGCATTGCATAAAGTATTACGCCTACTAGCTTGACATATTAACACGAAACATGTATAGGGCTATATATAAAATTGTGTTCCACTTGTATACAACTAACATCACACCATTTTTGTCTTTGTTTTTTTAGGTGCTTTTGTATTTGGGCTTAGCCCTTTAGATGTATGGATTGTCCCAATAGGTTGTTGCTTAGTAAGTAACAGTGGTGTTTGGCGGTTTATTCTGGCGGGCTGTAGTGTTTCGGCGGTTAGGATTCTCTGTCTTTGTTTTTTTAGGTGCTTTTGTATTTGGGCTTAGCCCTTTAGGTATATGGGTTTGTCCCAATAGATATTTTTGGATTTAGCTCATTAGGTGTGGGGTTGTCCCAATAGGTATTTTCAACAGCTTTCCTTTGCTCTTACTGTAGTTGGAAGAAGTTAGAAATATACCTAAAGTTGAAAAACAGTAGTTGGTGGAATAGGCCTTTCTCGCCCCTATAGGGTATCCTATGGAAAGCCGCACTACTATTATTGGTCAAAGATAACAAATATATTTGAATCATTGATTGCTGAGATGGACAGTTCGGACGTGCTTTGCAGGATGCCCTATAGGAATCGGCACTGCAGAATTTTCCATTCCCATCTTGTGCTGAACCTCTTCCTTATATTCGAGAGATGAAAAACTAGAAAGTACAAACAGAAAAAAATGAATAAACCGATCGAAGTCATAGAAGAAGAAGGGAGGCCTCTTACTTTCATCATCGGGAATACGTCTTGTTTGTCCTTGTGTTCCACCCGCTCCAAAGCATATTAGTATGAACAATATTATACTAAGTAGAACAGGAGACCTCATAGCTTTTGGATATTCAAAACAAACCATACAAATTAAACTCAAAGCAATCATACAAACTAGAGTAGACCCCAACCCAACTGGTTTTCTTCTTTAAATAGTATCTAGTTAGGTGTGCTTCCCAGAGGCCTCCAACACTCCAAGGGAGGAGAAGGTAACCAATAGACACCGTAGTCAAGTGTAAGCGGTCCCAGAATATTGATGATGATAATCGACTAAAACCACCCCGGCCAGTTCTTCCGATATGCCCAAAGCTGTATTCGTTGACATGGTCGCTATATTAATTTGGCGAGGGTGAGTTTCTAGAACCGAGGGATGCTACAACGCAACCTAAACTGTAGGGTTGTAAGGTGACAATCCGACTGTCCATCTTGGCGATAGGACAGCCCGGATTTTAGTCTAGACAATGGACGACTCGGATCAATAAAATTCAAGTCATCGGTGTCAAAATGGACGGCCAAATTGGCTGCCCCACAGCCCCTTCAGGGCAGCCGTGCGGGCTGCACTGTACCATGTCAACGAATCACGGAAGCGAGTGATCTTGGCCGTCCGTTTTGACTTTGAACGGTCCGAATTTTAATGAAACTTTCCGGAGAAGAGTTCATCCAATACACATTCGACGTGTGTGATGGTGCTCCGCAAGACCCTTTTTCACGGAAACATCCATAGAAAAGATTTTTCCATGCAGCAAAAAAGACAAATCAACTTTAATAACAAGTGCATGGGGAAGATCCTTCCAAGGAATGTCGGTTTCTAACCAATCACAGCGATTTTTTTGATGCACTTAGAAATGTAAAAGAGTGGACTTGAACTGGTCACTGGATGGAAATGAAATTTCAAACTTGGGTGCTTGTTGAATTCTGTAGCACAGATCGATGTGGATACTTGAGACTTTACTTCGAATCGTCAACTGCCATAATTCCAATAATTGTTTGCACACGCTATCGTCTATCTTACGTAAGAAATGGCTTAAATCTGGGTTCTGGCTCTTGAATCGACAGGACAACGGTGTTCCCGAGCTCTCCAACGTGACGGTGAAGGCATCAAGATGCAGATCCAGTGGTGATACTGTGGCGGGAACATGATCTAGTGGCGATCCTCAACCCACCTTCACGAGCGGCTTTTTCTTTTGTTTTTTGTTAGTAGTAGTATTTGGTGTATTTTTTTCCCTTGTTATACTTGATGTTTTCCATAATATTATAGGGAAAATGACGGTCAATGACTTGTTTTGATAATTAATACCTGCTAAGGACATTTTCAGCATTAACAAATATTTTCAACTTGTCATTGGCGGATATTAATTATCAAAACACGTTCTGGGCCATCATTTTCCCTAATATTACATATGTTCATGTTTTAAGTAATATATATGGGATGATCTTGTTCGTCGAAAAGAAAAAGAAAGCGCCTAATAGTACCGAGAGTCGGAGATCATCAATGATGGCTCTTTGTATCGTTTGGCCAACAGTTGTGTGGGGCCTACGTCACATAATTAGCATCAGCATGCTGCTTCGTTCGTTGATATATCAAATAAGATCACCCAAGCATAGGGTATAAGCGTCTAATTGAAGCATAATAATCCTGAAGACCGGGATCGTACCCAAGGGAAAAATTAATACAGCTTGATTGTATTTGTAGATGTAAGTAAGGGCTTTCGGCTTTTAGACAGCCAACTTTGTTTTACGTTTGCGGTGGAAAGTAAAAAGGGCAAAATTTAAAAGCGAATAAACTAGGATGAAAAGCAGGTTAGGTCTAGGAATTACTAACACCCACGACTCGAGTTAAACTACATATTTCACCCAATTACGCAGTTTAAGATACTCAATTAAGGTTCCCAAACCGAAAAATAAGATGGTTTAATTATCAAGTTAGCTCTAGAATTTATTTAGCAAACACCTCATGCGACAGAGTTCCAAGCATCATGTGTGGTAAGTAGGCGATGCTTTTACCTACACATGATCAAGGAGATTAACACCTTAGTAATTTGACAAACAAACTCGAACCCCACATCAATTTTTGAACCAAAGGTTCAAACTTTATGGTGAAAAACGCAATTTTACTCGAGCCATAAGGTGCTAATCTCCCCACGACCTAACCTTAGAAAACTACTCACACATATCTATGAAGATAAGAGCAAGCAAAAATCTACTAAGTATAATTGAAATAACAACGCTTGAAGAAAATTAGATTAAACGATAGATCGGAGGAAAAGTTACAACTTTAATAAAGACAACAATAGCAAAACTAAACTAATTAAAGCAGGAAATTAAAAGATAAGTGCTGGAAATGAAGAACAATTCAAAAAAAAACAAGTAAATCCTAATCTAGATCTAAAAATGGGTACATTTCTGTCCAAATCGTGCAAAAGTGACATAACGCGGTATTTATACTGCCTCTGTTTTGCGCATGGAATATTCCAAAGATCCCCCTCTATAGCTCTCGGTACCGATGGAGAACATGGTACGCTGCTGTGATAAGGGTTTGGTATCGATTGAATATAGAATTTCTCATCGATGCCGAAGTGGATAAGGGCTGTCGCTGGATAGCTCCGTACCGATTGAATGTGCTTTCTTCTACCGATGCCGAGATATACTTCAAAGCTTCTGTTGATTGGCTCAGTACCGATGGGATGCTTTTTGTCTACCGATGCTGAGCTCTTCAGGTCCAGCTTCAACTTCACACCTCTTAGCAGCTTCCACAGCACCCAATAATTGTCACAGTATCTTATTTTCATTCCCTAAACTTGAGTAAAGATTGCATTTTAAACATTTATTTTACCTTTTCTTTACTTTAATTTATTTAATGAAAAAAAGGAAATACCCCCCATTTGGAAACAATGGTATTACCAGAATTTTGAGATTTCAATCCAATTAAAATGTTGACCCCCACCTTTTAGTGTAAAACAGAAAACAACACGATTTTCTATAGAAGAAATGGCTCAAAACATAACCTTGCTCTTCAAATAAAACCTTGCAAATTTGAAATTGCTCTTAGAAAAATTCAAAGATCAATTACCGCCATTTTTTATCTTGAAAATCAATACTTTTTCGAAAAGTCATTTTTCCATACTTAGATTTTCAGGTGCCGATAGGGTCTTCATTGGTTCCTCGGATATTTGGACGCACTCAGGCTATCCATGACGTCAAAACATGCCTTATTCACACGATTCACCTGAAAACATTAAAAACATACCTTACGTGCAAAAGTAATTAAAAACAACTAAATTAACGATAAAATTAACTAAAACTAGATGACGAGCGCACCCTACATTGCATTATCGGGTGCTTATCACATGCGCATGCGCGAGAGTCAGTCTAGGGCTGTAAATGAACTGAGTCATTCACGAACTATTCTAGATTCGGCTCAGTAAAGGCTCGTTCGAATTCGACTCATCTATTAAATGAACTGAACTTGAACCTCAATTTTAGGCTCGTTATATAAATGAGCTGAACCTGAGTCTAATAGTATTCGGCTCAATTAGGCTCGCGAACTTCGGGTCAAAATATAATTAATAATACTTTGAAGGTCTTTCGTATTTTAGGAGTGTGTGCATAATTTAATTTTTACTTTTACTACTCTGTCTATATTTTAGGGGTAACTATTACTTTATTATTACTTACGGAAAATGCTAGGTACTACGAAAAAGGGACTCGGGGAGCCTGTGGTGAGCTCCCTCACCACAGGGGTGTAGTGAGTTCAAAACGACGCCGTTTTGATTAATAAGCCACACCCCCTCAGAATTTAACATATGCTCTACAAAGTAGGGGATAATCCTCCGTAATTCCTAAATATCGCTGTAAAAGGAACTAGCCCTAATCAGATCGAACGATTCACTCCTCGTGCTAATCAATGGCTCCCCAGTCGCCAACAACTACTTCCTCACCACCACCGGTGTCACCGTCGATCTGTTCCCTTCAGTGTCTCCCATCTCCACGGCTTCATCCCCACTTTCGTCGCCCAGAACCGCCACCGATTCATCCCGACCGGCGTCTCCAATAGGTATGAACTTCTTAGAAACAATCAAGAGCAGATTGGTGTGTTGAAGATTGGAGTTTTCTCACGTTTTTCACAAAAGGGAGGTTTTTGGTCAAAGAAGATCTTCAGAGGATTGGCTCAAAATCGCTTCCAGCAGCTATGTTTGACAAAAGGAAGCTCTGGGATAAAGTTGCATTAATGAGGAAGAGTCTCAATGGGAATTCTCTTCTTGGCGTGGTTGTGAACATGGTTTTTCTCCTCCCTATATATACCCTAGTAGTTTGCTATTGTAAAGTAACACAGAGATCTGAGTTTGTGAGTTTGGGTGGGTATACACTGGGATTGGGTGAGATCGAATTTGTAAATCCTCCAAATACAAATCAGATGTCCGTGGAGCAGGCGATTTGCCGAACCACGTAAATCCGTTGTCTCTGTGTTCAATTGGGTGTGTGTGTTTCTTTGTGTGTTTTTGGTTTGATCCTTACGGCACAACATGGTGAAGTTTTGGGAAGAAAAGCAATTGGCTGAGCTAGAACAAAGATTGAGAGGCTTCAGGTTGTATAATGCTAGAGAACATAAACTGATATGGGTTTAGGAATCAGAATACTGTGCACATGGTACAATCTGCATATTTGAGCTAGGAGAATTTGGAATTTGTTGAAATCCAGAACTTGTTTGACACTTGGATGGGTATATGTCCAACCAAAGTAGAATTTTTGTGTGGCTTGCTGTTCAAACAGAATTGCAACAAAATCAGTGCTAAAGTTTGTTTTTCTCTTGCTGTGAGGTCGTGCGTGATCTTGTAGGATATTGCTAAAACAAGGATGTTTGTGTGGATCCAACAAAAATACAACATCAGAGATTATGCAGTGGAGGATTTGAAGTGGAATTTGGAAGGGATTAGAAGCCTGCTCTTGAATGTTTGATGCCCACGAGGGCATTGCATCACCAGGCAGCTCCTTTCATTCATTGAGCTGTAGAGTTAGAATTGAGAATAGTGTGTCAAGCAGTTTTGATTTTTTTTTTATAGACCTATCAAGCAGTTTTGGATGAATGCAGTGACTTGCTAACAAAACAGATTGGCAGAATCATGATCAAGTTCCATGAGTGGGACATGAGTGCACTTCACAATATAAACTCACCACATGAGCAGATCCAAAGAAAAGCGAACGATATTACTAATAAGCCAAAACAGAGAGTTATAGAGCAACGTACAACGATAAAAGGCTAGTGCATATGATATCACAACAAAAAATTAGCATCCCAACAAGTGAAGAAATAAAAGAAATAAAAAGTACATAAAAGGATTGTGGATTAACCCACAGAAGTGTTCCAAGAACTATGCCAAAAGATAGATATGGTACTTGTGGATGAGTAAGAACCAGTCCTAAAGTCTGCAGTGAGCTTCATTTCATCAACTAATTGGTCTTCCAGGCGCCTCTCCAAAAAGAAGTCCATTCTGTTAGATTTCTTAAAGGGTTCCAACCTAAAACCAATTGGCAATAGGTGGAGTAGCTTCTAGAATATATTAATCAAGCTTGGATGGCTTAGATGAGCGATGTGGGACAAGTCTAACACTCCCCCTCACGTGTAGCCCCGATGCACGTGGAGGTGACAGACCAAGAACTGACTGACTGACTCGGGCGACAAAGATGACATAGACTTTCTCATGAGAGGTGAGGCCACTCAGGACCAAACTTTGATACTATGTTACATTTCTTGGAGGGTTCCAACCTAAAACCAATTGGCAATAGGTGGAGTAGCCTCTAGAATATATTAACACTAAGCTTGGGTGGCTTAGATGGGTGATGTGGGACAAGTCTAACACATTCAAGCACCAGTCCCAAATCTGTAGTATGCTTGTCCGGATGGAACTTCCATTGATCGAACTAATTAATCCCATTTGCAACAAAGATACATGATCAGCCTACTTGTCTTCCAAACCTACATTCCCAAAATGAAATCATCCATTATGACAAAGAAAGATTCATTTTATCCATAGTTAACAAGTTTCATCTATCCAATTACAAAAGATAAAAACAACCAAGTCAAAAGTACATATACTTCAATTCCGTGGAGAATATTGTGGATCACTCAACAAACTAAAAAAGACATCATCCGGCAAGAATGTCTAGGCTACCATCGCCTGAAAAACAAAAAGATAAATATGAAGTTAACTCAAAGGCCATAAATAAAAATAAATCATACCATACCTCAAAAGAATGAAGGACGAAGGTGTTGATTGAGAATTAGAACCACAATTGATCATTTCTGGTATGTACGGAATCGGAACATCCTAGCCAAAAAAGGACGTGTTAACACAATTTCTAAAACCTAAAAATTTGAAATCAAGCAATTAATTAAGTTCAATACCTGACTAAGGTGAGTAGATTTTGAAGCAACTCTTCTTTTCTCTCCAATCTTCTCATGCCAAGGTTTTAGCTTAGCTCCACCTTTGCGTGGGGCGGTTTTTCTTTTCAAGCCCTTGGCTTGTACAAGGTTAGAATGAATAACGTCTACCTCTTTGATTCCCTCTTCAATTGAGTCTCCCTCCTCAAGAAACATTTTGTCTACTGTGTCAAACATATAGTTGACCGTGGTGTTCACAAAATCATATGCAACTTTCAAATGGCATGCCAGAGCTCCTAGTTTTACCATTTTTGGACATAGATTCCTGTAACGCGTAGCTTTATCAATTTGGGATCTTTCTCCTCCACGCTAACGTTGCTCCCCTTAGATGCACAATCCTTTGCATCTAATCTCCATCGACCTAAACTATTACTTTCAGGAATTTCCAAAATTCCCATTCTATCAAGTCCTTTAATTGCATGACCACATAAAATTCCAAAATTCTCAAATTTTCGACAAGCACAACGAACATCTAGACAAACATTGTCTCCAAACTCATCCAATTTTACATTACCCGAAACAAGAAACCTCTTTTTTGCCCTTTTACGCAAGCGTATCACACACTTGAATGATCCTTCCAACTCGTGATGTTGTTTCACTTTACAAGCAAGTGAGGTGTCAACCTCATCATGGAACAAGTCAAAGATAGGAGGAGTACACAATTGAGCAACATGAATCAAAACAGGAGACTTCTTTAACTTTTGTCTTTGCAACTTTTCTCTAGAATGATATATAGAATCTGATTCTTCCTCCCGCTTCTCCATGACAAGTCTATCAAAATGTGTGAAAAATTGAACAATGTCATGATCAAATTTCACATATTTCTTCACTTTTGCATTCAAGCTCTCACTAAGTTGAGAACTTCGCATTCCTGCGGTGAATGACAATTTCAAATACGCATGTGCCCACTTTTCTCTAAGTCCCCAAGTTTTCTTTATCCACATATTCTCATTCAAGTCATATTTCTTGACCAAAGCATCCCACCCCTGAACTAACTCCTCTTCCTCTATATATTCAAAAATGCAAGCACCGAAATCCTTACCGAAATCTGAATCATCCTTGTACAAATAGCCCAAGCGCTTCAAAGCATTTTGCTGAAGGTGGAAAGTACACAATCCATGAGTAACATCCGGCATGACAATCAAAAATTGCTTTCGCCATTGCAGCATCTTGGTCTGTAAACAAGGAGACGGGCTTTTTTCCCCCATTGCAAGCAAGAAACTCTCAAATAACCATTGAAACGATTCTGTTGTTTCATCATACAATAAGGCAGCACCAAAAATTGCCGTCATTCTGAAATGATTAAAGCCGGTAAAAAGAGCAAGTGGGTGACAATCTTTATTTGTTTGAAATGTTGTGTCAAAAGATACAGAATCCCCACAAAGTCCATAATCAGAAATCATTTCATGGTCAGTCCAAAAAATATTAGTAATATGCTCATCAACATCCAATTCAGTGCGATAGAAAAAATAAAGATTTTCAGTAGCCTTAGTTTGAAAATATCCCAACAAAGATCCTGCTTCACCATATTGTAAGCTCCTTTGTCTTCTTAAACGCAAGAAACTTTTGTGGTCTTCTTTTGTGAATCCTACATTTCAAACCCCCCCACCCCCACCCCCCCCCCCCCCCCCCCCCCCCCCCCCCCCCTACTTGAGCACTAATAAGATCATGTGACGCCTTGAGCGATAAACCGCTATCAACAGCTATAGCGATATTTAAAGTTTGTGCCTCATATATCTTTCTTTGAGATCGCATCCTATAAACAATCTTGGGAATATGCAAAATGTGGTTGTGCTTTTCTTCAAACTTCTCCACACTCCATTTTGATTTTTCTCAACTAAATGATATATACATGAATGCACCGCAATTGGTTCTCGTCTCTTTTCGAGGTTGTTCAACTACTAGGCTCCATTTGTCGATCTATTCCCCTTTTACCTTGTTTACTACAAACAAACTTTCGATTTATCAAAATACCATCTTTCATGCTTTGTGTAAAATAACTTTTCCTAACGCTAAATCCCATAACCCTTCCGTGATCATTGTAAAAATCATACGCAGCAGTCTCTGTGTCAAACTCCATTCCAAATTCAAGAGAGTAATCTTTGGACCTATCAATTTCTCACTCTTCAAGTCCACCATCGTCCATTCTAAAATTATGTTGAGAACATTAAGGTTAATAAGAAAGGAACAGTAAAGCTTAACTTTATACAATGGTGAATAGAATATTATGCATAGGGCGTATTAAACAATGATTGTTAAAAATTGGAGTACTAAACAATGTCTTGATTGCATTAAACAATGTGAATAAGTGATTCTTACTGTTTTGGAGACGCCGGTCGGATGAATCGGTGGTGGTTTTGGGCGACAAAGGTGGGGATGAAGCTGTGGAGATGGGAGACACCGGAGGGAAAGGATCGACGGTGGACGACGCCGGTGGTGGCGAGGAAGTGGGTGTCGGTGACAGGGGAGCCATTATACGCTGGAGGAGTGAATCGATCAGGAGCGGGAAAGTGTGAATTATTATCCCCTACTTTGTAGAGCATATGTTAGAGTTTGAGGGGTGTGACTTATTAATCAAAACGGCGTCGTTTTGAACTCACTACAATCCTGTGGTGAGTGAGCTCCCCGAGTCCAAGAAAAAGGAGTTATTCGGGTTCAGTGGTTATTGGGGCAAATAATGCCCAACTCATGGACCACTTTTTCGGAATTGTCCAATCATGGAAAGGAGAAGAATAATTCCTAGGACATATTATTGAAGACAAAAATACCCTTAACTTTAAATTTAATAGAAAAACACCTCCTGATGGAGCAACATTACGTGACTGATGGTGCCAAAACAATTCAGTCAAGGTGCAATATTATGTGTCTAATGGAGCAACACTTACATTTTTTTTTAAAAACCCATCTCCCACCGCCACTCAAATTCTATTGGGGGCAATATACCCTTTGAAGTTCTAAAAATCTCATTCGCATACCCAGATTCAAGGGCAGCTTCTGTGCAATAATGAGCAACTTATTTTGATTCAAGGAGCAACTTTTGTGAAATAAGCAGCAACATATCTATAATACAAATCGCGACGGTGTGGTGACCCACATATTTTCCCTACATAAATTTTGACCGTTAGCTTACATACACATTTCGATCTCTTCATAAATCTCCACCCTCTATTAAACATTGGTATTTTCGTAAATACTTTGCGTTTTCTGGAATAAATGGTCGAGTAATGATTTTTTCAGCTTTGGTAATGATTTTTTCAGTTTTGGTAATAATTTATTTAGGACAATTGGTTAAGTCAAATATAATGAATTCTAAATGCAATTTTGGTAAGTTCTGGCGCTGAATGCTAAGAATTTTTGGTAATGAAAGCTGGTAAGGATTGTTGTTGAATGCTAAATGCATTTTGGGTATGGCCTGGCGTTGAATGCTGAACGAATTTTTGGTTACGTCAAATTATTCTCGATAATGAATGCTAAATTAAAAATGTAATAAAACCTTTGCTATTTCCAAAGTCACGGGTTGACTTCCGGTTTCCAAAAATCAGGCATACATTCTTCTTTGCTACTCCATTTCCTCTCCATCCCCCTCCCTCTCAAGTCTCAACCTCAGTTACAATGCTATCGCACCACTGAAAATCACCGAATTCTGCTTCCGAGTCCGAGACTACAATAATTTTCTTGAGGTGGGTGGCTCCATTGTTTTATATAGATTTTTTTTTTTTTTTCGGTTGACCCCCAACCACGATTGTCTCTCTATCTCCCCTTTTTGTTTAATCTGTTTTTTTTTTTTTTAACAGTTGAGTAAATAGATTTGGGGTTCTTCTATGTTACCCATTTTCTTTTGGTTCAATCCTGTTTAACAATTTTTTTGTTTTGTTTCTCCTACCATCCATATTTTTGTTTAAGTAAAGGGTGGTTTGAATCTGTTTTTTATGGGGTTTTTTCAGGCTTAATTTAAAATTAACAATTTTTTTTGTTTTCCCTACCATCCATTTTTTTTAAAAAAAATGTAATACCCGAACGTGCGGGTATAAGTATGTGGTGGTCCTTTCTAACAGAATTATATTTTTTGTTCTCTATCGATTTTTTTTTGGTTGCCCCTACCGTATGTTTTTCCCTAAAACTTTAAGGGATATTCGGATCTCAATTTGTTAAAACCCCGTTGGTTTAATCTGCAAAAGAATGTTAATGCTTGCGAAATCTAACATCAAAAGTTTAAAAAAATTACAAAAGTTGATATGGTTTTGAGTCTGCTTACCATAATGGTAATATTTTTTTTTAAAAAAAAAAACTCATCGTAATGGTATTTGAAGTGTATGAAAAAGGCTGGTAGGAATAAGGTATGGGTCGGGACTTCTTTTTTTGTTTTGGGAAGTACGCGACTTTTTTTATTATTTTTTTCCTGTTATTTGTAAATGACTAAGTTGATACTGGTATTATAATATTCAGATAAAGTCTAGAACGTAGAAACCAGAGTCCAGACCGTGTTAATTTGTATGTTCCTAGACATATATTGGGTATAGTGTATGTCATTAAGGTCCAATTACTACAATTGATCGGTGATTTCAGTGGTCATATATCCCTCAACTAAATCTTTTAAAAGTAAGTGACGATGAGCATTGTGAGACGACTGGGCACTATGTCTACCCTCCCACTACATCTGGTTTTGTTCTTTTCTATTAGCGAATTACCCGTGCTTGCCTACGGCACTGCAAACTACGTCAAATAATTCAAATCCAATGAGTACATGAGAAGTGTAATTGAAAATTTGAAACCGAAGTTGAAGTTCCACACTAATTAGAAGTCCATAAATCACTGCACCTAGAGTTGGACAAAAGCGAGAGAGTCACCGTAGTGTTGTATTCATTTTTACTAACAGGTAGTGAATACTCCAATGAATTTGACATCAATCATATCCTTTTATTAAGAATGAGTATGTTAAGATATCTTTTTTTTTTGTGACAATATTCACCATTGATGGATTAATATTGTTGGCATTTTTCAGACATTCTTAGGACTTCTAAGCATGGGCAATCTAACCATTTATGGTCATGTGCGTTGATTTCTTTAGTTGTGAATTTTCATTGTATATGTTTCATATGTCATTCATCTAATTTGTCATTTTTTTTTATTCAGCTCGACGGAGAATTGGAGAAAACTATAAGATTGCCTTCAACTTATTCGATTTTTATGCTTAATCGATTTTTGATTATGTATTGATCTTTATTTGTATTTTTTGGATGGCTCAGATTTAAAGAGGTTTTTTTAAATATTTTCAAATGGCTCAGATTTAAAGAGGTTTTTTTTATTTAAAAAACCTTCCTTTAAAAATCTGAGGCCGTTCAAAACACTTTTTGACAGCTCGGATGTACTAAATGGACTGAACTGGTTTGAAGCCAAATTGACCGGATCCAACCCCGTCCCTAATGGTACTTTGTGGATGAAGTACGTATATGTTGATACAAAGACTTTTGGGAGGGTGATGAAGAGAAAATTTCAACATAGTTGAAGATTGATGAAGACAATTGAAGAGAGATGAGGACAAACTTTTGGAATAATGATCTTTTTGCATAATATGGCTTATGAAGAGATGATCTTTTTGTGTTACATTTGACTCTCACTTAGTAGTATTTCATGTCATGTTTGCACTTGGTAGTAGTGTGAATTTATGAATAAGAATCCTGCTAATGCAACTTAGTGTTTAAGTGATTTGGATCATTTTGGTGCCATTGGCATGGGTCATTCACTAGCTTCAATCAAGAAAGTTGATTTATGTACGTATGTGCCTTTAGAGATGATTAATTTGTTCACACCTAATGTCGGGGTTCAGATTTGAAGGGACCTTTGCCTGGTACAATACTCCTCTTCCGTTGCTCCGCCCGTCCGCCTGGGAACCTGCAACCAGTCACTAGGGCTTGGAAGGCCCAGTGACCCTCCGACGATCAAGTTAGATGTAGGGAGAGAAGTTTTAGGTCTAGGGTTAGGATAGAGTGGCGTACCTCTTTAGGTTAGAATCCCTTCGTATTTATAGACCTACGTTTACTTGGCCTCCAAGGAAGCGCGTGGGATTCACGCTTAGGTAACCGCCTTCGGTGACGTCATAGGTGACGCATTGGATAAGGCGGTTACGAAGCACATGGCCATGGTGGTCCTGTCTGCCACGTGGCGCCCTTGTTCCCCCTCTGCTAGGTTACATTCCTTTAAGAGATCTCAACAGAAAGCATATCTCAGTTACGAACCGAAGTACTAACAGGAGGGTTAATACCATGCCGGTGTGGGTAAGGGTAACTTCAAGGGCTCACCTGTATTTGACCGCAGATCGTACCAACTATGAGTCCTTGGTTACCGGGAGCCTATTTACCGAGGTCATAACCGAAGCCTCCACAATAGCCCCTCAAGCCCCTGGAGCTTTGCATCCCTGCTTCAGGGTCTTGATTCCCTTCGGGAAATATTAAGCCTTGGCGAGAGTGCTCTCCTCGGTAAATTCCACTCATCCTACGCCGGCAGGGAGAGCCACGTGTCAGCGATCGCCGAGGTTTCAGGATGGTAAAGCTGTCTCGGCACGTGCCCTGTCAGTTGATTAGTACGAAATGTCGCTTCGGTGACACGCGTCGCTGTGCCATTGATTCGTATTTCCGGCGCCTATCCTCGGTGCAGACCCTCCAATTCAGGCCGTTTGATGGTTACACGTGTCAAAGATCTGACGGCTCGGTATACGACGCTACGTTTCCCGCGCAGGCCTCCATCTCTTCCAGTATAAATAGGAGAACCAGAGGAACGTCGATCACTTTTCCTCGCTTCTGAAGACGAACCGCCGCCGCCGCCTGTTCTCAGCTTTCAACCGTGATTTTACGCAGTTCAGCCGCAGATCTCAGCACGAAACTGTGGTATGTTGATCCTTTCCACTGAAGCTTCATGTTTTGATAATTTTCTCGAGGTTTTTCCGCCATTTTTATCTTGCATTAGTCATAGACTTCTTCCCGCCACCTCTGGTCTGCGGCGGCGCTGGGATTCTCCAATGCTGTTCATAGTTTGCCCGAGGCCCACATTCTTTTCGAGGCCTATATTCAACTTGAGATCATAGGAATAGCTTCAGACCTCCGAGGACCTGACCGAAGAGTAAGGCCTCGGCGGGACGACAAAGAAAAATGAATTCCGAGGAGAGATGACCAATTTAACCGATGAACTTCCCTGAGCATATAGCTAACGGGTTTTTACACATTCTTTTCTTTGCTAGGTAGGAGCGAATGGTCATTGAACTCTCCTCGGACAGTTCCAGCAGCTCGATTTCTTCCGCCACTTTTGAGGAATTCTTTGAAGGGGTCCGCTCTCAAATCTTAAACCGAAATCCGATTGACCTCATCGAACCCTTCGATCCTTCGAGAGCCCCGCAGACGATAACTACCTTCGACCCAAGTATGACGGAGATCCCCAGCACTTCTGACCACGGGCCTGGGCCGTTCGCCGACGCCCCAGAAGAGGTTCGTGGACGGAGGAGGCCCATGAGGCCATGTCCTTACCAGAACCAATATTTTGATGGCACTTCGGCTGCCTATGCAGAGTTCAAGCGGGTTTATAGCATTCCACCGGACGTAGAGGTCCGCCTTCTGCCGAACAGTGACCCGAGGGATCTTCCACACCGAGAGGGGGCGCTGATCTTTCCCTTAATGGCAATAACCGAAGGGGGGATCAGATTTCCCCTCCATCAATTTGTTCGACGAGTCCTTCGGACTCTGAATCTCACCTCCTCCCAGCTCACGGTAAATTCATACCGAATCATAACCAGTATTATTGAACTCAGAAGGCAGTACAATCTGACCTTCGGGCTAGAGGAGCTTTTTGGGGTGTACCTGTTGGGGGTCAATCGCGAGCACGAGAGGTATTACCTGTCATGCCGAACAGGGTACGACAGTTTTTTAATCGACCATCTACCCGACTCGGAAGAATGGGCGAGCGTATACGTCTCGGTAACCGGGAATTTCATGTTCGGTCCTGGGGAGAGAGTGGACACTACCACCACGGTTCGATTTGACAAAGGATCCCCTGGTCGGTAAAAGTTTAACTTCGGTGCATCTGATCCATTCGTACTTTACGATATTCCGCGTTTATTGACCGTGTAATCTTATTCATACAGGTGAGGGCGTTGTGCAGACACTTCGGGAGAGAGCCGTTCGGGCACAGATTTCAGCCGCCTTCGCTATTCCAATAACCAGCCGCTACGCCCCTGATCTGCTCGGCTACATTGCCTCCTACACCGGTTTTTTAAAGAAGAAGCCAAGGCAGCAAGGCGTTCCGAGAGCGGGCCGAGGACGTGGCCGAGGAGCTAGGATTGGAAGAGGTGAGGGAAGAGCGGGGAGAGGGGAAAGAAGGGCAGAGAGAGAGCCCGAAGCAGAGGAGAGCATGTCCGCACCCCGGGGAGTCATCCGCGAGGAGATCGACCGAGAAACGCCAGAGAGGACAGGTCTGAGAGGAGAAATGTCTGGTCGAGGCACTCGCGAGGTGCTGAATTTAAGGCGTCAAAGGCCGAGGGGGCGAGGCCACGGCTCTACCGTCGGAACGCCCGGGGCTGGGACTTCAAGGGCACCTCCGGCCTCCCCTCAAGAGCCCCCGGAGAAGAGACAACGGGTCGAGGACCAAAGGGACGTCCGAGGAGGGGGCCAGGAAACCATCCTTATCCCCGAGGAGGAGGAACAAACCGGGGGAGCCGGGAATACCAGGGAGGAGGGGGGTGAATGGGTTAACCCCAGGGAGCTCCCATGGGCGCCGGAGTTCCGTCATTTCACCGGTCGACAGATTCATCATGCCGACTCTGTGAAGAACCTTGGCGTTGCATTTGGGATGCTAAAGGGAAGCATACTCCCAAGGGACGCTCGTGCGGTCGACGGTTTAACCGAGGATTTAACCGCGGAGATAGCGCAGGCCCTCTTTACCGTAAGTTTCACTTTTGGCTCCTGTCTTGAATATTGGGGTTGATTGATGATTGATGATTTTTTTTTTTTGTTTTACAGGTCGGTGCTCGGGCGCTTGTGGTGAACGACCGGTGCAAGGAACAGGAGCAGGAGATAGAGCTGTTGAAGAAGACCCTGGCTCAGAAGGAGGATGATTTGAAGGTGGCAAGGGAAACTTGTGACCTCTATCTGTCCGACTTCCAGAGGTGTGACCGGGAGCGGGTGGCTGCTGAGGAGAGAGCCGCGAAAGCCGAAGAAGATGCTAACACTCTGAGAGCTACCGGAGCCCAGGACGTGGAGTTTGCAAAGAATAAGGGCTACGATGAAGGCTGGGACGCAGCCGGAGTAGAATATAAGAAGCAGGTCCGGGAAATTGAGGCCGAGCTCTACAGAGATCGGTTCTTAGACGGGCTTCGGTACGGGCACGAAGCCTTGATCAGCAAGCTTACTTGCCAGAAGGTTCCGAGCTTCGGACCGTGCCTGAACCACCTCCTGAAGAGCTCGTGCCACCGAGGAGGAAAGTGAACCGGTGCCGAACCCAGAGCCCTGAGCATTCTCTAGGCAATCTGACCCCAGCTCCCCTGCTTCCTGACATACAAGACTTGCTTCTGATGGACAAACACTTCCTCTCCTTTTTTTTTTGAATAGTTGGTTGACTGGATGGCTCCGAACATTTGGAGTTTGCCATTCCAGTGTTTGTAAATGTTTTGATACCGATGCTTTAGTGTTTTGCAAGTGATTTTCTTTTCTTGAGATTCATTTTTAACATGCTTGTATGATTGGTTTGTTCTTTGGGTTATGATGCCCCTGCTTTGGTGAAACTTGATAGGAACAAGTGTGACCGAAGCATTAACCGAAGATAGTTGTCAATCATCAAAGCAGGTGTTTAGTCAAGAAGGGTGCTCGGATCCGGAGCCCCTGCTTTAGGTAGGGTCGGTAGGGAGCGAATCAGGAGCAATTATTTAATAAATTTTGGGCCTGTACGCTCGTTCTTTTAACGGGTGAGCCTAGCGAGTGAACGCGAGATCGTGCTACTGCTAGGGGACGTGGGCCGGGAGTACGAGGAGGTATGGCTTGCGCCATAGGTTCGTAACACAGCGAGTCCGAGCAGTGGGAATCTTCTGACGGGTCGGTTTAAGGGGCTCGGGTAAAAAGCCGAGTTTCCTTAAAGCGAGTGGTCAGAAATCGATGACCGAAGAGGCCATGGACTTGGGGGAATTATGCCCGAGGGTAACACCTTCGGTAGAGCAATATCCCTGAAGTCGGTATAAAACGGTCCGGGCAAGAACGGACGAGTCAGTAATGTAAACAGCCAAACTCAAATTTGTACGAATAG
>CM033798.1:357588-388519 GCA_019656835.1 Rhododendron ovatum
CGAACCGGCACGAACAGGAAGAGTGATCGTACCGATGGGCCAGACAGGAGCTCCGTTGAAGCCGATAAGAGGAACTTCGGAGGGATGGAGGTCGGTGTCGGGTATCTTCAGTCCTTGAACAGAGAGTAGTACATTACTTCAGCCGAGCTGCCCTGGTCTACGAGGACGCGTCGGACATTGAAAGTTCCGATGCGTAGCGTGACCACGAGGGCGTCGTTGTGGGGGAGCTGGATGCGGTCGAGATCCTTCTCGGTAAACGTTATCGTCCATTTGGAACCGTCATCGGTTCTGGGCGCTTTGGTTCGGGACCGACCAACATGACCTGCTTGGAGGAGGAAGCTTCGTTTAGGTCAGCTCGGAGGATGCGGGCGGCTTCGGGGTTTAAGGGACCGTGTATGACATGGATTGTCCGAACTTCTTCCTCGGTATTTGCTTCGGTCCTTTGTGCCCGAGCCGCTGTCTTTTCTTGATCAATGAAATTGCCGAGGTGGCCAGCAGCAACAAGTTGCTCCAAGTATGCCTTGAAAGGCTTGCATGTTGTGGTGAAATGACCTTGTTCGCTGTGATAGCTGCATCGCACAATGGGATTCTTAATTTTGCCGTTTTCGGTTCCCATCTTTTGATTTGGGAAGGAGAAAAAGGGCTGATCCTTTACTTGGTCAGTGATTCGGTAGATTGGTATGGTGAAAATGGTTTTTTCAGCGTTGAAATCGCTGGGCTTCGGTCCTCTTCTCGGTGACTGCTTGATGGTGTTTACCTACTTCTTTGGAGTTGAGACAGGCGGGAGAACCGGTGTGGAGGCCGAGGCATTTGTAGCTTTTGAATTTGTCGGCTTCCCGATGCCTCTTTCTGCCTTTGATTCAATGAGCTGGCACCAACCTTCGATACGAGTCATAAGGTCCTTCATTGAGTTTGGCTTATGGCGAGCGAGGTCGTCATAGACTTGCTCATCTTGGGAGGTAAGATCGAGCTTGAAACCACGGGCAGAGATGACGCCGTCGCAGCCCACTATCTCATTGAACAGTTCCCAGTAACGACCGGCGTACTGCCGAAGCGTTTCATCGTTCCTCTTGCGGAGGGCTAAGAGGGAATCGATCTCCTTCTCGTGCTTGCTGCTTGTTACGAATCGGGCCATGAAGGCATCGCAAAGAGAGTCAAACGAAGAGATTGACCGAGCCGGGAGTTAATGGAACCAAGTGAGGCCTAGGTTGCCGAGGCTTGCGGGAAACACCTTGCACAAGAAGGCGTCGTCCGAGGGTTCGTTCAGAAGAAACAGAGACATGACGAGTTTGTACTGAACCAGGTGAGTGTACGCCTCGGTCTTGCTATCGTATTTGGCAAATTTGGGTTGAGTGAATCCTTTGAGGAGGGTAACCGAGTCGATCTCTCTCCTGAAGAGAGAGGTCGTGAGTCGTGTAAATCGTGCGTCGCGATGAGGTCGGATCGAACGGTTGGTGCTGTGTGGACGCTCAGTCGCTGTACGCTTTTTGGGAACAAGTTTGTCCAATCGTTCATATTCCTTTTTGTCAGGGGCGGTACTAACCGATTTCCTGGGAAAGCGGTCCTGGCGGTGGTGGCGGTAGCTATCCCGAGCAGAGGGCTCGAGGCGCTCGGTGATTGGGCTCCTGCTGTGTGCCCCGGCGGTGTTTGTGATGATGGGACTTCTGGCTCCGGGGCCCTTTAGGCGCTCGCGGTATCCCTTGGTCTGGATCTCTACAAGGCCGTCATCTCCCCTGGGAGCCCTTGTGAGGCTAAGGGTAGATTCCCGACCTGCCTTGCCCACCCGGACCGAGTGAGTGGAGGAGGCAGAGACACTCCCAGCACCGAGCCTTTCGAAGGCCGATGGTCTCCTTCGGAGTTGCACGGGGGAGCGGGAGCGGTCTCTGTGCGATGCGTCTCTTGGGGCTCCAGTGTCCGCTGCTCTGGGTGACTCGAGACGATCTTTGGCGGAAGGGCGAGACCTATGCTCTAGCAGGTGGCCGACTTCATGACTGCGAGGGGATGTGCGACGGTCCTTTCTTCCACCGCGGCTTCCGGAGGAATGAGAAGGAGAGATTTGGAGGAGATGTTTAATCTTGGCCAATTCATCCCTCACGTGACGGTCGCGCTCCATGGCTGTTGTGAGGTCATCGATCTTCCGTTCGAGATGGCGGACGTAGGAATGGAGCTCGGAGGATGGGCCTGCTTCTGGTCCTCCGGCGCCGATTCCTATTGATACGTGAGTTTTTCCCAGGGCGGCTGCTCCGCCAGAGGCCGGGCTGTGATCCACGAGGGAACCGAGCCCGTGGGTGGTTCCTCCGTGGTGAGCGTCATCGATTTCGACCATTTTTGAACTAGGAATCGTCGAATGGAGCAGAAGGAAAAGTGAGGATGTTGGATTGATGGCTAGATCCCCAGCAGAGTCGCCAATTGTCGGGGTTCAGATTTGAAGGGACCTTTGCCTAGTACAATACTCCTCTTCCGTTGCTCCGCCCGTCCGCCTGGGAACCTGCAACCAGTCACTAAGGCTTGGAAGGCCCAGTGACCCTCCGACGATCAAGTTAGATGTAGGGAGAGAAGTTTTAGGTCTAGGGTTAGGATAGAGTGGCGTACCTCTTTAGGTTAGAATCCCTTCGTATTTATAGACCTACGTTTACTTGGCCTCCAAGGAAGCGCGTGGGATTCACGCTTAGGTAACCGCCTTCGGTGACGTCATAGGTGACGCACTGGATAAGGCGGTTACGAAGCACATGTCCATGGTGGTCCTGTCTGCCACGTGGCGCCCTTGTTCCCCCTCTACTAGGTTACATTCCTTCAAGAGATCTCAACAGAAAGCATATCTCGGTTACGAACCGAAGTACTAACAGGAGGGTTAATACCATGCCGGTGTGGGTAAGGGTAACTTCAAGGGCTCACCTGTATTTGACCGCAGATCGTACCAACTATGAGTCCTTGGTTACCGGGAGCCTATTTACCGAGGTCATAACCGAAGCCTCCACACCTAACTAAAGGCACTCAAAATCATATGGAGTAACGAAAACTTCGATCTGTGCCTACAGGCACGGATAAACCCCTAGTTTTGATACAAGGAACAACATATGTGAAATAATATATTTTGATATAAGGAGCAACTAGAAAGAGAAATCCATTTTCCCCATTCTAGAAAGAGAATTTTCCCCATTCTAGAAAGAGAAATCCATTTTCAGCAAAACACCATTACATCCCTACTAAACACCTTTCATTCGCTGTAGGCCATCCTCCGACCCACCTACGGTCTACACAGGGATCAAGAAACCACTTACGGTCTACGAAAATCATCAATTGAGAACGACCCAGATCCGAATAAGCACAAGGAAATCGATAGCACCACGATCCAATCCCAAATCTTCATTTTGAGGGTGGGCTTTACAAGGCGTTATCTTACAAATGCAGAGCAATTGGAAGAGCAAGTATCCTATTTCCTCAGCGAATAGAAAAGATTGAACTTTATGGGCTTTGAAGACATGGGTTTAGGAGAAGAAGGGGATCTCAAGAAGCCATGGCCAAGAGTGCAAGTTAAGAATCATGGACCCTTCTTGATGGGTCAAATGCAACAGATAAAATCCCAAGAAATGGTTAGGGCACAAATGGAAGATGAACCCACTAGTTTTTCACAGAGGGAGAGAGAGAGAGAGAGAGAGGGGGGGGTGGGTGGGCTGCGTACTAATGGAAAAGGGGAAAAGAGAATTGATTTTAGGATTTGTTTCATTGAGGGGGCATAGTAGTCATTTTAGGTGGCTTTCTTTATGTTTTGAAAATTACTTTTCTCATTTTCATATTTAGATGAATTCGAAAAAAAGTGATCCATGAATTAAGAATTTTTTACCCCTCTTCCCAGTTCGGCTATTTTCCCTAAGAAAAAAGACCCTGAAAAGACCCTCAAAGTTGGTGTGGAGCCCACCCACCCAACTCATTTAATTTTAATTTTTTTTTCCCTTCTCGGGCTAGCTCTCATTTCTATTCTCTCTCTCCTCTTCTCCTCTTCGTGCATCTTCGTGCAAGGACCAGGTATTTTAAGGGTTTCTTTCATTTTGGAGCCTGCCAAAACTAAAATCTCTATAAAAACCAACACTAATTCTCTGCAATCTCTAAGTAGTTCCGTCAAAATCATTCCGGCAACAATCTTCTGGATTTAGAGTCGAAGAAATGAGAGATTCACCAAATGGAAGAAATGAATGGACAGAGATTCAACTATCTTCTGTGATAGAGATTCATTCATCGGCAAGATTGTAATATGCAAAAAGATATACTTGAAGAGCAAGAGGAGAGAGAGAATAGAAACAGATTGTAATATACCTTCAATCTTTGAAGAGCAATTCCCTACTTTTTGTTCTATTTTCTTGATTATATTTGCTCATGATATCAGGGATTTATGCTGTGAAGTCACTTACACTGTTTTTTTTATTTTATTTTGGCTGTTTTGATTTCCTGAGCATTTCCTCTGAAGTGTGACTGCTCTGGTTCTATTTGCAGGGCAGGAGCAGGAGGAGGGGACGGGGGAGATGAGGAGAGAGAAAATAAAAATGAGGACCGGCCCGAGAAGGGAAAAAAAAAAGAAAGAAAATTAAATGAGTTGGGTGGGTGAATGGCCCCACACCAACTTTAATGGTCTTTTTTCTTAATATCTACTCCCTCCGTCCCTATTTAATTGTTCACTACGGTTTTGTGTGCATTTTCAACGGCTTATATCTCTTGACGTACATTATGTTTTATGTTTTTTAAATCAATGTCTTATAGAATAAATTGAGCTCTATCAAACGAGATTCATATTACATATTTTTAGTAATATACATCGAGAAATGTAAATTGTTGAAAATACATGCAAAACCCCATAGTGAACAATTAAATAGGGACAGAGGAAATAGCATTTTCCATTACTTTTACCACTCATTGATACAAACATGAATCCACTTCAAAAACGTTGTGGTTTCTTACCCAACCACCCAACCACTCAACCACTGCTCTCAACGCCACTCCTCTACATTGCCCGTCTCTGCCTCCTCCAATACCGCCTCTCCCCTCCTCCTCCTCCTCCCTCCGTCTCTCTCCGCAACCTCCTCAACGTTGCCACCCCAACCCAACCCCCCCCCCCCCCCCCCCCCCGCCCCGCTCTCTCTCTACAAAATAATAAAGCTGCTGCGTTTTACTCCGTCCAATCCAAGGTAGTCTTTTTGATATTATAATCTTTTATTGTTTGTTTTCGGTTCATGCTCCTCCTCTTCATCTCTGAACTCAAATTGGTATGCTTTTATTTTATCTTCTTTCAGATGGGGTTTTTGGAGACTTGGAGCAAAGCTTGGTGACTGATTTTTGGTCATAGTCTTGGTTGTTCTTTTTTTTTTTTTTTTTTATAGGTCTGGTTAATATTTTTGATAATATTGGTCATGATTTTTGGTCATGTTCTTGGTTGTTCTTTTTTTTTTTTTTATAGGTTTGGTTAATATTTTTGATAATATTGGTCATGATTTTGTTGGTTTTTCCCAAATTTTTGTCATTTATGTGTGAATAGTTATTTGGAATTGGGAAAAAAAAAATTCACGAGTCTGAATTCAAACCCAAACTGTATTCGAACATGAATTGTATTCGAGCCTGAATTTGGCTCGTTTGGCTCGTTTAAGTCTAATGAGTCCTAACGAGCCGAGCTTGAGCTTTGAAAATTTTTAACGAACAAAACTCAAACTCCATTGTCCAGGCTCGAATCAAGCTCAAGCCTGACCTATATCACGAATATCACAAGGTTCAGCTCGATTCGGTTCGTTTACACCCCTACGTGCAAGCTTAGGAGCAACTGTTAAAAAACATCTCAAACTACGTTTCTCATCGATAACGTTTCTGATCCCTCTGAATAAGGGTTTCCCGTAGCTTAATTGTAAAACCACTTAACCCAACTCGCTTTCTCGAAATCTCTGCCTGAATTCATCGCCTCTTGCCCTACCTTTGTGTTAAAAGGTCATTGAATTTTAGTTCTCCTTTTTGTTGATTTTGTTTAATTTCTAATCTGTTTTTGATAAGAATGGTAGACCAAGGAGAGAAAATATTAGAAGAAGATTTCTGAGATACTTCATTCATTGTGTGCTACAACTTATATACAATACAAAAGTGAATATGGTGATTGGTTCAATCCCATGATTGGTGGGATTGATTTTCTAAGAATCAAAAATTATAAACTATCCTAACTCCTAAGAATCAGCTACTATACAAAGAATCAAATCATGCCCAATATGGAAGGATTCTAACAGTTTTGCCTTTTGTAACTATTCGAGTTGGAGCTCGTGTTCGGCAGTTTAAAAGCTCGTTTAGGACCCGTTTGTCATATAAATAAGTCAAGCTAGCTTCAACAGTTTTCTTGAAACTCGTTAGACTTTCAAAACAACCAAATAGTTAGCTCGTTCGAATTTGTAATATGTAAAGATTTCGAGGTACTCGAGATCGATTTGCGTTTTGCTCGATTAAAGCTCGCCTGATATCAGATCACCTCGTAAAACAATTTCCGCTCGAACGCAAGTATTTTGTCTTTTGATTTGAAAATTGCATGTCTTTGCAAGGACTACCATTTCAGGACGTAATGAGTATCAATCTGTTTCTCTTCATTCTACACATTAATAGAGGTAACAGAGTTAAGGTTGCGTTTACACCCATTTTTGGCCAAAAATCAGGAAATGGATTTACGGGTTAAAAGGTAGCCTCGAGGGTCGAGGCCCTAGCCTTGAAAGACCTTACGACCAGTTGCCCACGAATTAGGGCCGGTTCTTAAGAAATGATGGGCCTTCCATATAGGCCTAAATCAGTCAAAGGCCTAAGGCTTGAATCAGTCCACCAGGCCTGAGTATTTCGTCCAGGCCTAACCCAAATTTCTAGAAGTAACAAAGGCCTAAGAAATGGGCCCAAATCGGTAGAAGCCTTGGCTTTCTCACCAGGCTTGGGCTCAGAAGGCTTACATTGGGCAAAGGCTCATGATTTACCAACAAGTTCAGGCCCAATTGATGAAAGGCCCACTGCTTTAAGAGCATCGTTAAAGCCTTTAATGAGCAATGAGGGGGCCTTAAACTGCTCACAAGCAGCTCAGAGGCCTTAAGCTGCTCACAAGTAGCTCAAAGGCCTTGAGCTGCTCACAAGCAGCTCACAAGTAGCTCAAAGGTCTTAAGCTGCTCACAAGCAGCTCAAAGGCCTAGAATGTTCTTGTTTGGCAGATCTAGGTAAGTTGCTTACAAGCAGCTCAAGGTCTGAACTGGTGGGACCCCATTCTTCAGCATGATGCAAGGCCAGAGACAGGTAGCGCACATGCAGCCCCTTGGAGCTATTGGTAACTGATTCATGCAGACCTAAGCAAGCTGCTCACAAGCAGCTCACCCAGATCTGGCTGAGCCTTTGTTTCTCGATTCTTCTTCCATAAGGGGTCAAGATTAGAGGATTTAAGGGCCCACAAGGGATGCAAGGACCAATAAAATGGTGGGAAGGCCTGAAGAAGCCTTAGTCTTCAGCATTGGTGGGCCCAAAAGATGTCCAGTCAAGCAGTAGCTGCTCACAAGCAGCTCAAAGGCCTGGATGCTGAAGTTCCTTTTACTCTTTTACAAAGTTTTATGCAGAAAAGAAGGGCTTTTCAGGCCTTTACCATTTCCTTGGAGTAAAGGGCATGTTTTTATCAAAGAATAGCCTCTCATTGGAGCATTTTGAAGCAACTCAAAAGGGACACTTGGCAGTCATGCATGAAGGCCTTTGGAAGCAGCTTGAACAGCTCAAGACCTGGAACATCTGCCTATAAATACCAGAGTTGAAGGCCTTGCAAAGGTCCCCGACCATCAAGCCCCCGGCTTATGCAAATTTATGTTTTAATTATTTTTATCTTTCGGTCCACGACCATCCAAGCCCATGGCTTATTCAAATTACATTTCAATTATCTTTTAACCATTTTTATCTTTCGGTCCCCGACCATCAAGCCCCCGGCTTATGCAAATTTATCTTTCAATTATCTTTAGTTTCCCATTCAATCTAGCCAAGCCTAGATTTTATTTCATTTCCTTGTAATCAGACTTTGTTAAACCGTTAATAAAGTCCATTTATTTCTGTTTTAGGCCTTGCTCTATCTTTCTGTCCATTTTTCACACGATTAGGAAATTTTAAGTCCTTATCCCGCAAAGGCAAACCACGAACCTCCTCACGGTCTCCACCCTTAGGCCATGCACTTTCGTCCGATTAGAAGTCAGATTGAGGCTTCCAGGCCTTGATACGAATTTGGGCAGCAATCCTGCCCTGACACGCCCGCATCAGGCCTAGAACTGCACTACTCGCTGTTCCTAGGCCAATTGTTACATTTTTCGGAACAATCATTGGCACACCCGGTGGGACCCTAATCGTTTCAAGGGGTATGATCACGCCGATTCATGTCGATTCAATACGTTGAATTGGATGTTGAGATTCGGCGTCTTGAAGAAGAAATTAGTTGGCGCTATGATAAGGTCGATGAACTTGAAGATGAGATCAACCGTCTCAACATGGAAAAGTATCGACTCAATCCTACGGAGGGTTGGTTTCTCGACGCACAACACTACTACAACGATGCAGTTAGAAGGCTTGAAGATGAAATTGGCAGACTTGAAGATGAGGAATGCCAATTACGCGATGAGGTAGCCTATCTTCTTAATGCTAAGTCACGTGGCTATTCAAGTATCATGCATTCAGGCCTGCCCGAACAGCCTGAATTCCAAAATTGTGGCTTTGGTGGTCCTCATACTCAGAACTTTGGAGGCCAAGTTGAAGAAAACATCAACATCCAGTCCTATACCGTTGCATCCAACGAAGAACTCTCACAGGAGTTTACTGATCCTTGGGATGCAGCTTTGTGTAGGCTTGAAGAATCCAACCAGGCCATTATCAACTCCAATCAAACCATTATTGAAGCGTTGGCTAAACTTAAGGATAAGTTGTCAACTCCTACTCCACCACCGGTACCACGGTTTGGCACTTTAGGCTCGACTTCAGGCCTGAATGTGTCTAAACAAGCTTTTAGTAAGCCCACTAGGCCTCTCGGCTTCCCTCAGGCCTTAGCTCCCGAAAGCCCTGCACTCGAAGGGCAAGAAGGCCAAGAAATTACACTTGGGGGGCAAAGAGGCCAAGAAATTGCATTCGGGGGGCAAAATTCTCAATTCAGGCCTTCAATGATTCCCGAACAGCAACAAGGCCTAGATGATAAACCTCAGAATGATCGCGACAACGATTTCAGGCCTGAGTGCAGCAGCCTACATTCAGGAGTCTTTCAAAAACTCCTAAATGGAAAGTTATTTTCAGGTTTGGAGGAGCAAAATGATAGGCCTGTTTCGACGCAAGAGGAGCAAGATCTCAAGCCTGAGACAAGCCAGATCATGGAAAGTCCAATCATGAGGCAAGATCAGCCCATTTTCTCATCTCAAGAGCTTTCTGAAGTCTCTGAAGGGCTACCACATCCAGATTCAGTCCTTGGTGATGAGCAGATCATTGATGCAGATCAGGTACGATCCAGACCTGCCATCAGCTCTATAGACAGGTCTGAATTGCATGTTGCGGTTGTTCTAGAAGAGGAGGAACGACATGAAGAGGAGGAAAACGGTGACACTCCAAGGCTTGATCATGATTCTTTTGTGATTGGAGATCCCCCTCCTCCCCTAGTTAACGAAGGCCTTTTTGGCATTGTCCGACCTGCCAAAAGGCATTACAAGCGTAGGCCAACTATAGGCCTAAAAGCTGTGGAATCGCGCCCACATTGGATTTGTGGGGCACATCAAAAGCTGGTGTTATTCACTTGGCTTACGCAAAAATGTCGTGGTTATAAAAAGGGCTAAGTAGAGGAAAGCCCTTCAAGGGCCGAACATGCATCTTTAAGATGTTCGGCCAAGGCCTACCAGTCATTGAGTAGGCCTTATTTTTTTCATTTAAATAGGCCTTTTTGCAAGAAATGAGGCCCTTTAAGCTCTTTCTTTCGGCTTGAGCCACCTTTTAAGGCCTTTCAACGTATTTCCAAGCCTTGTTGCAAACCTTTCATAGGTTTGGAGCTGCTCTGCAACCGGGACTGAAAAGAGGCCTCGTATCGGTGTATGAAGGCCTTTTCCACAAAGATGAAGGCCCTTTGAGCTCTTTAAGTAGGCCTGAATCTTCATTATATACACTCTAAGTGGAAGTTTAGGCCTTCCAAACATGGTTTCAGGCCGAACGCATAGCCTCTATTGGCGTAAACATGGCTAATAAGAGGCAATGAGCCTTGAGATTCAACTTTAGTATAGGCATGATCATCATCCAATTGCTCTAGACAACCCTAAAGGATGCAGATTGAGGCCTTTCATCTTTAAGAGAGGCCTTTCACATGCCTGTCCAACAAAAATATGGTTGGCAGACTCATTCCAAGGTCTGAATTTAGAGAATACTGTCAGGGAGGCCTGAAAGCATGTTTGAAAAATGTTTAATGCCTACTAAGTCCATAGGAAAGGCAATCAAAAGAATACATGCAAAAATAGGAATCGAGGCCTGTTTGGATGCCAAAAAATGGTTTTACTTTTTATACATGCCTTGATCCTAAAAATAAAGAATCAAGGCATAGGGGGGCAATGTTTACACCCATTTTTGGCCAAAAATCAGGAAATGGATTTACGGGTTAAAAGGTAGCCTCGAGGGTCTAGGCCCTAGCCTTGAAAGACCTTACGACCAGTTGCCCACGAATTAGGGTCGGTTCTTAAGAAATGATGGGCCTTCCATATAGGCCTAAATCAGTCAAAGGCCTAAGGCTTGAATCAGTCCACCAGGCCTGAGTATTTCGTCTAGGCCTAACCCAAATTCCTAGAAGTAACAAAGGCCTAAGAAATGGGCCCAAATCGGTAGAAGCCTTGGCTTTCTCACCAGACTTAGGCTCAGAAGGCTTACATTGGGCAAAGGCTCATGATTTACCAACAAGTTCAGGCCCAATTGATGAAAGGCCCACTGTTTTAAGAGCATCGTTAAAGCCTTTAATGAGCAATGAGGGGGCCTTAAACTGCTCACAAGCAGCTCAGAGGCCTTAAGCTTCTAACAAGTGGCTCAAAGGCCTTGAGCTGCTCACAAGCAGCTCACAAGTAGCTCAAAGGTCTTAAGCTGCTCACAAGCAGCTCAAAGGCCTAGAATGTTCTTGTTTGGCAGATCTAGGTAAGTTGCTTACAAGCAGCTCAAGGTCTGAACTGGTAGGACCCCATTCTTCAGCATGATGCAAGGCCAGAGACAGGTGGCGCACATGCAGCCCCTTGGAGCTGTTGGTAACTGATTCATGCAGACCTAAGCAAGCTGCTCACAAGCAGCTCACCCAGATCTGGCTGAGCCTTTGTTTCTCGATTCTTCTTCCATAAGGGGTCAAGATTAGAGAATTTAAGGGCCCACAAGGGATGCAAGGACCAATAAAATGGTGGGAAGGCCTGAAGAAGCCTTAGTCTTCAGCATTGGTGGGCCCAAAAGATGTCCAGTCAAGCAGTAGCTGCTCACAAGCAGCTCAAAGGCCTGGATGCTGAAGTTCCTTTTACTCTTTTACAAAGTTTTATGCAGAAAAGAAGGGCTTTTCAGGCCTTTACCATTTCCTTGGAGTAAAGGGCACGTTTTTATCAAAGAATAGCCTCTTATTGGAGCATTTTGAAGCAACTCAAAAGGGACACTTGGTAGCCATGCATGAAGGCCTTTGGAAGCAGCTTGAACAGCTCAAGACCTGGAACATCTGCCTATAAATACCAGAGTTGAAGGCCTTGGCAAAGGTCCCCGACCATCAAGCCCCCAGCTTATGCAAATTTATGTTTTAATTATTTTTATCTTTCGGTCCACGACCATCCAAGCCCATGGCTTATTCAAATTACATTTCAATTATCTTTTAACCATTTTTATCTTTCGGTCCCCGACCATCAAGCCCCCGGCTTATGCAAATTTATTTTTCAATTATCTTTAGTTTCCCATTCAATCTAGCCAAGCCTAGATTTTATTTCATTTCCTTGTAATCAGACTTTGTTAAACCGTTAATAAAGTCCATTTATTTCTGTTTTAGGCCTTGCTCTACCTTTCTGTCCATTTTTCACACGATTAGGAAATTTTAAGTCCTTAGCCCGCAAAGGCAAACCACGAACCTCCTCACGGTCTCCACCCTTAGGCCGTGCACTTTCGTCCGATTAGAAGTCAGATTGAGGCTTCCAGGCCTTGATACGAATTTGGGCAGCAATCCTGTCCTGGCACGCCCGCATCAGGCCTAGAACTGCACTACTCGCTGTTCCTAGGCCAATTGTTACAGGTTGTTATTGAACACTCTATTAAAAAATCTTGGAGCCGCCACCGGTAGAATAAAAACCAACTTATCCTCTAATTCTGCCCGCTTATATGTAAGCGTAAAGAGCAAGGCCTCTATCATTTACAATCGAATTTTCTTCATAGATCTTAATTTGCTTATGGGATCATAGAAGTGAAAATTAGTCTTCCATTTGACTAATCTAAGGATAGCAAAATAAAAAACTGGGTAAAAGGGCTTTACGAAGCAATTCTTTGTCAAAGAAGTTTGGTATCAAAAAGGGATCCACTGGTACCAGAATTCGAGACATTTTGTTTGAAGAGTGGTCAAAAAAAGTACAATGTTCAACTCATATTTATGACTTCATATGATGTCAAGTTTGACAACATTCATCTGAAAACACATTAATTTCATCGGTACAGTCGCGATATTAGATGGCGATAGAAAAAAAAAACGGAGTAGTATTTACGATGGATACTACCTAGTTATACTAATCTAGCCTACAGGTCACGCCATTCGTGGTGCTACCTATAAATGAGATTGTACAAACCCTTGGGGTAAAATCTATAACTCACTCTTGAAAACTGGCTTGCAAGAGAGGGTGATAAAAATCTTATACACAAGCGGTCTTGCAGCACATTTGAGATTGTAGTTTGCGACACATGTATGTATTTTGGTTGGTACAAGGAAAGTGCATTAAGTAGATATTGTTTTCCACGAATCTGTCGTTTGGCAGAACTTCCCAAGAATGCTAAATGCCTGATGGACTGTGATGACTACTTAGCTATAACTTAGATATGAAAGTGTATACTTTTTGATGAGAGTCCCTAACAAGCATGCTTCCAGAGCTTTTGATAGGGGAATCCAGTATGCCACTTGACTATTAAGTACTGGAGTATCCTTTCCCTTCTTGAAATGGATTGTTATTTCTGAACTTGTCAATAATTTCTTGAGGTTTGTGGTAGACAGCTGAATTAGTTATCCTTGTGTTGTGCATTACAGTTTTTTCTGAGCTTTTGCACGGACACGATACTGTTTGGAAAAACTTACGGCTGCGATTTGATTACAGATACTTGGAGTATCTGTTGTGTCAGGATTATGCAGTAGCTACTATAGCTTTGTACAGGGTTATATTGACCGAAATTATGGATCGCAATACGTTTTGGATTGGACCCCATAGATTAATGGTCCGGACATGAATTCAAAAATTAGAAAACCGTCACTCGCGGTTTGATCTACGGATTTTCATAATGAAATCGTGAATTAACCGAATCGAACCTTGAGATATTTACTATAACTAAACAAATACATACGTAAACATAAATATAGATGTATATGTAATGCACGAAGTCTAGAATGACGTAATAGTTGCCCTACTTTGATGCTTTAGCCTTTATGTAATGCATTACAATGGTTGATATCTGGCGCTTCTAAAGAATCTAAACAACACTTGTGTCTTTTGCGGGTCACTTTTGAATTGAAAGTGACGTATTGTGAGAGAATAACTTGTCTCGTAAACTGAAAAATAAATACTTAAAAAATAAGAATCTTAGCGAAACGGAGTTAGTTCCACTTTGCAGACCTATATATGCTTTCACTGAACTGTCACATTGGACACTCTACTTCCAATGTTGGCAATCGAATCCTAGAACTTTCAGTCCACTCGGAACCACATCCGCCGGTGTTAACAATCTTAAGCTCTCCCATTTCACAAATCTTCTTAAAAAATAGATACTTATTTTTCAGTTTTCAAGCTTAAAAATAATGTGATTACGAAAATAAATTTTTAATTCTTTTTTACATTGTTTAAAAAATCTCATTGAAATCTTTCAAATAAGATCCATATTACATATTTTTAGATTTTAATAAATTCATTATTTTTAAGCTTGAAAATTGCAAAAAAAGTACTGGAAAGTAAACTTTTTTGAGATCCTGGAACGGGCACTTGTCAAACACTCCCCCCTTCACTCCTAGTTGACTTTAAGGCAGCTCTATGACTCTTACTGTAAGATGACGAAGACCTTTATCAACACAGAAAGAAAATCCCTCGGAAGTTTTCGACAGAAAAACATTAGGAAACAGAAGATATTAAGCTATTTGCACCAATTATTAGAGAAAGTTGAACATGAAGACTTCCCTAGAAAGTATACAAGCAAATTAAAGTCTTAACCATATTATGCTTCTCATGCGTCCTTGTACTGGCTGGCAGCGTTACAGAGAATAAAGATTCCTCGGATAAAGATCCTGGGTAGATGCAGAGGAAGAACCAGTTACCGTGTGATCCATCAGGGCCCCAGCTTCGGTTGAAGTCTGGCGTAGCAGCTCATCATACTTGTCTCTGAGGGCTACAAACCGGAAGTCATCGCCATAGATGCGCGGATCGTTGACTAGTTCTTCAATCCCGAGTTTACCTTCAAGCATGCTTACCACAGCAGACATGGTAGGCCTAAGTGCCGGAGATGGATTAGTGCATACCAATGCCACCTTGGTCATTCTCATTGCCTCTTCCTTGTTGAAATTAGAACCCAGCTTGGGATCCACCAGATCCATCAAACATCCTTGTTGTCGTAAAACAAGTGCCTGAAACAAGTACGAGAATGAGATTGACATGAGAAAGTGACAACTTACGTTGTAGTAGTGTTCGAGCTCGTCCCCTTTACTAAACGAGGCTGAAAACTCGAGCTCGAGCTCGGCTCGTTTACAGCCGAGCTTTTAACAATCTGAGCCCAATTAATTTACTTCTTAACTAACTTCAAGATAATTTAACTAACTTCAAGATATGTCATACTAAATTTCCAGTTTTATTGCAAGATCAGTAATCCTGATTATAAGTATTTCCATAGGAACAACAAACCAAAATTTTGTAGCCTCGTTAAAAAAAAAAACCTCGCAATCACCCCCAAGTCTCCCTTATGAGACCAAATCCAGGTAGCACAAATCCATACGAATTTGGATCAAAGCTAGTCAATTACGACGAAATGTATAGGTACTAAAGCAAGAAAAAATGTGAAATGAGTTCAATGAGAAACCAAACACTTACCCAATCAAGTAGGCAAACATAATTTCCATTAGAACGATATTTCAGATTGTCCTTTCCTGCAACAATTTCCAATGCAACTACCCCAAAACTGTAAACATCTGCTTTGTCGGTTAAATAACCCCACAACGCATATTCCGGTGCCATGTACCCTCTGCACAACAAAAATAATAATTTCAAGTCTAATTTAACAGCGTGAGCTTCATAGAATGTTCAAGCATTCGAGCAATTTTCTTCAAGGTGCTTGAGATGACTTGTTTGTTGGAATTCACCATAGCTAAACCACTACACTGTAATTGTCGATCGGAAGCAAAAAAGTCACATAATGAAATCGGGTCACTTTGCATGGGCTTGTAACCAAGAAAAAGCATCAACGTAGTTGCCTAGTGGTGGTTTGACGTCGAATACCAGTATGATGGGCCACCCTGTTCTTAATTTGGGTTCTGAGCTCTGATTTCGTTCTATTATATACATGTACTACGATAACGCCGTACAGTCTAACTGCAAAGCACATCCCTCCTCCACAATCAAGAATTAGTCAAGGAACTTTCCAAGTTGACTAATGGAAAAATGTAAGCATGATATTATCTTGCTGGAACAATGTCAGAGCCTGTTCATTCCAAATGGAAATACGGAATACTAACAAGACTCGTGTATCAGAGCCTGTTCCAAGGTGGCATCTTTTGATACTCAAACTATTTGGTTCTTAAGCATGGCACAGTGATAGGATTTATACAGGAGAAAATTGGTAGCTTACATTGTTCCAGCAATCCTGGTGCTAATATGGGTCTTGTCATCTTCGGAAAGCTTAGCCAAACCAAAGTCAGAGATCTTAGGGTTAAGGTCCCCATCAAGTAGTACATTGGTAGCCTTGATGTCCCTGTGAACAATTTTCAGTCTTGATTCCTCATGAAGAAATGCCAAACCTCTTGCTATGCCAATACAAATCCTTAGCCTGGTAGGCCAGTCCAAATTCAACGGGCATTCCCCTTGACAAAGGAATAAGCAAAAAGAATATCGTGCTTATTAATAAATGGCAATTGAGGTAAGAATGTTTGCATACTAATCTAGATTTTAGCTTTTAGAATGCAAGCAATTGACTGAACACATTAAATTACCAAACAAAGCCCGGGCAAGACTGTTATTTTCCATGTATTCATACACTAGCAGAAGCTGATTCCTTTCAACACAACATCCATACAATCTTACTAGGTTTGGATGCTGTAAACCAGAGATCATGCCAATCTCGTTAACAAATTCACGATTTCCTTGCATTGATTTGGAAGAAAGCTGCTTAACTGCAATAACACTACCATCTAATAATATACCCTGCATTGAAAAATAGCACATGATTTTAGTAACCTCCAACGTGGGATTGACAAGTCGGTGCATTTCTACAGCACCATAGAAATCGAATAAAAAGCTAAGAGTAACAACGAAAAAAAATTGATTGATTGAGATGTACCTTATAGACAGATCCAAAACCACCTTCCCCAATTTTGTTGTCGACATCAAAGTCATTAGTTGCCGCTTTAATTTGTCTGTAGGTAAATAAACCAGTTTGCAAATCCAATCCTCTTAGATCTGCAGAAAAAGAAGTTGAGTGATTTAACTGCATCATCAATGCACTAAATTTGATTTTCCAGAAGTATTTTGGTGATATTCTAACAAATGTAAAGAACAAGATCCACAATGCGATTTACCCAAAAAAAAAAAAAAAAGAAGATCCACAATACAAAGGGAAAAATAGTGATGCTCAGTTTGGTTGCAGAAAAGATTGAACAAGTGAAACTATATGTTGTTCTAATCTTCCAACAGCTGCAACCAATACCAACTTGACATAAGGTTCTGTACGTATTGTCTTTTGTTGCAACAGATGTAATATATTTACGCACACACGTACACATACTTCACTGTAGCAATTCAAAATAAAAAAATTATTTATCGAGAAAGCAATAAGGCACCATGTTCTCTCGAACTACTGCTTCGAGGATGAGTTTTCCACCAAACTATAAAGAGAATCGCCAATGTGAGGAATAATGCAGAAGTTACAGCTCCAGTTATAGTCAGTATCTTCTTTGTCTGATTGGAAGGAGGCTCGAAATCTACAAAATATTTTAAAATAAAAAGGAAAAAGAAATACGTTAGCTTAATATACATTGTAGGCCCATTTCCTTTGAGTTTAAGCTTTTAAGATTATTGGTGTTCTCAAGTGGTATTAAGCATTGGTTCATGGAGGCATCTGTCCACACTCGCTATCTCTGTTTTTCGACTTTGTTCCAATTGTTGTGCAGAGCTCTTCGGTGTTCATTTGTGGACACTGCACATGTTAAGTTGAGTATGTCTGTGTATCCACGTGCAAGAGAGGGTCCTATGTGAGCAACAGTGCTAGGTTGATATACGTTATTACACTAAACACATTATTTAAAATTGCGACTATTCCACAACTTTTGTCCATAGCTACAAGGATCAAATACTTCAAACAAGAATTTGTTTGACAGCTTGAAGACATTAACTGGTAAGAGAATTGTCAAGAGTCAGGAATAAGTTTACGACTTCATTGCATCAAGCATCCGCAAGTCTAGTAAATAATAGAACAAAAATAAAAGGTTAAGGCATTAACCTGTTAGTGAAAGGGGTAAATTTGTTACATATATATGTTCTTAACCTATGGCCAAAAGCAATGAAATCATGTACTTATTGGATTGGTAGAGAAACTTATCGTGATCTGTTGTACAATCTGATACCTGATCAAGGACGAAGCCAGGATTTGGCTGTCAAGGTAGCCAAGAAGTCTATGTAAAAAGTTACAACCGAAGTACCAAACTATATTAATTAGAAAAATAACATGTATAGAATCTATTTAGTCTTAATACAGATTTTACAACCAAATACTAGCGAAAAGTTCTTCCTCTTATGAATATTCAGCACTCCACTTTGAAAATTTCAAGTACTTGGAGGCCAATACCTATTTGAGTTAAACTTTTTATATCATAGTGTAATGGACGCTTTGGGAGTGTCCATGACCTCCCTTGGTACCAATGTACCTTCGCCCTTGACCATGATGATCACTAGTTGTTCTAAAAGCTTAAGATTTTGGCCAACAATTTACCATGGTATTAACGTCTTGAGCAAAAGAGCACTAGAGGGCATAAAGATAATGAGGTGGGTGGCACAATACTTCACGATTGATAAACAAATACGGAAAGCCTAAACAGAAGATAACTTACTAGATACAACAGAAATAGCTGATATAAGAGGACCATAAGTTCCTCTCTTAGGAATAGATCTTGTCCCTTGTCCAGCCCAATAAAAGCGAATCTCTACAGTATGATTAGTCACAGCTACATTGCTAAAGTTTAGAATCTTTGCCTTGTCAACCCCTCCTGCAGCAGCTTCAATATCAAAATCCTTCCAAGCTAGTTTATCCTGTACGTAACACAAAGCAGTTAAACCAATATAATACAGTTGTAACTCGTACAAAAGCGCACTTATGCTGATGTTAGCTACCTGGATATAAATATCAAACAGTCTTCTTCCAAGACTCTTATAGGATGCAGTACTAGTATCTCTGAAAATTATCTCAGCAAAATGAAGGGTCACAGTATAGATCCCATTTGCTAAGCAACGGCCATAATAAGTGAGAGAGAGAGGAGAGAGGCGAGCTGTTATGTACAACTGAGAGTAATTCATGTTGAGGACAGACACATTTTTGGCTACGTACTCAGTTGTATTGAAGTCCCAGACACGTCCGGTGCTACTAAAACCCCAATACAAAACTCGGTGCATAAATTTCGCTGCGTCTCCTTGGTATTGATCATCAGCTTCATATGTAGTGTTTCTAATAATGACTTTTTCTCCACCACAATTTATATGCAGTGAATACCGACCTTAACAAAGAAAAATGCTGTCATATAAGAGGGAGAAAAAAGATACACTTAAAAGTATGTTTCATGTACTTAAATGTCCTTTACAACATGAAGGATCAAACAGAAGTGGTTGCCACAAAGTTCCATATCAACAAGGGGGGATTGAATAAGTACATAAAATCGAGCTATGGCATAGAGTTATGAACCAGTGGGCTAGCTCAGTGGCAAACTAAGAAGCACGACCACAGAACCAGGTATGAGAACAGACACAGGACCAGGGGCGGACCCACCATAGGGCACGTGCGGTCACGTGCCCCACGTGCCCCCACGCCCTTTTTAAAATAAAAAAAATTTCGATTTTATATATATATATATATATATATATATATATTATTTATGTTGAATGTATACAACAAGTTGTTTGTTGTTGCACTGGCAAAGCACTCTCCTTCTAACCAAGAGGTGCGCGGTTCAAGACTTCCTCCATTCTTAAATAGGTTTTTTTTTCTACTGCTTTTCTCCTTCTAACCTAGTTGTCTCTGTGTGTCTTTTTTTTTTCTTTTCTTCCCCAATAGGCACTAGAAAATGGTACTCCCTCCGTCCCCTTATTATAGTCCCGTATTCCATTTTGGGTTATCCCTTAATAAGTGTCCATTTGGTAAAGTTAGTGGGTAAAAGTTGGTACATTGTCTATTTTGTTCCTAAAAGTATATTCCATTTTGAAAAGTTAGTGAGTAAAAAGTGTAATGATGATGGGTAAGTAGGGAAAGTGGAGGAAAAAGTTGATGTGAAAGGTATAATAATGATATTTTTTTAATAAGTTGGAGTTGCGAAGTAGGACATTTAAAAAGGGACGGAGGGAGTAGTTTTTTTTTTTCCCAAAAGGCACTAAAAAACAGTAGTGCGTACCTTGTTTTTTATATTATTTGTGGGTTCGAGTCTACCACCACATTTCATTTGTATGCTTTTTGTTCCCAAAACTGTAATAGTAGAGTTAGTAATAAAAAAATAGATAATGAACATGTGATAATGTTGTTTTAATGCATTTAGTCAATGCACGCAAGTTTGCCCAAGTAGCTAATTATTAAAATACATATATACTTTAAAATTGTTAATTTATTATGAATGCAAAAATTATTTTGGAATAATTATGCTTAACTGTAACTCGTATATTACGGTTACAAAAAAAATTGGTGCCCCCGCTATGTCAAGTTTCTGGGTCCGCCACTGCACAGGACTGGTAATTCTAAAAGATTTTGGATACAGACAGGACACGAAACACGTCTGCAGTAATTTATTTAGTTGTTTCTTATATGAATGTTGTATCCATACACAACCTAAACTAATTTGTATTTGGAAGTTCGTACATTTTACTATTCAGCTAATAAAATTTAATGAGTGTTCTATCAGGTTGAAATTCTTCCATCTATAACGTTTGCCTTTTTCTTTTTTTTTTAAGTATTATAATTAGCCCCTGTAGACTGTAGTAAGTTTTCGAATCGAAAATTAACCGTTGTCATGTCTAACCCATGTTTAATATTCGGACACGAGTGCCTAAAGTGTGTCCCCAACGTGTCTGACATAGATATTGTAACTAGTTAGGCATTTCATTGCTTCATATGTGGCCAGAAGGTTGGACTTCTATTCAAGAGGTCTCGGGCACGAATCTCCAATGGTTGGACTTCTATTCAGATTGCTACCCCAGAGCTTGAGCCCGACAATTATCAGGTACATGTGGAAAGTGGGAGATAAAAAAGACAGTTTCAACATATACTTACTTTCTGTACAAGGAGTGTCCAAGCACTCAGCAAAGTCCCTGGGTCCATCCCGTAAATTAAGAAAAAAGGAAGAAGTAGCAGTATTCAAAACAGTGAGAGAATAAATAGGACACTAAAATGCAGTTCCACTGAGAGTTAGAAACTTACGAGTTGTTCCCATTGGAGAAGCTTCTGAACAAGTTACTAATGTGACAGGGTAAAAAACAGAAGAAAGTAATGAAAAAGAAGAACAAATTACTATAGAGATTAAATGCAGATACTCTCGGGGAGAGGAGGAGAACTTACAGGGTGTCTTTATTACAAGTAGTTGTTGCATCATCAACGACCTTGGAAAAGTTATTATAGGAAAGATCTATTTGGCTGCATAAAACCATGTGACGCTTGATGAAAAAAAAAATGAATATGGGGATTCGTTGATCCCGGACGAATCGTATATCGATCACATGCACATGACCGGACGAAGAAACGGGCCTACCCACCACATGACAAATGCAGACCATAGTCATAATGCATGCAGTCACGACTGGAATCAAGCTAAGATTTTCAGTGACTGGGAAGATGAAAATTAGCAGCGGCCTCCAATAATGTCCTGAGATGATATGCTTTCAAAAAGATGAACGATGTACATATATGGATTGGATATATAGGCATATGCATTTATGCGTGAAATGCCTGTCTTTGGCTATTGTATCACCCAACTACTTACAAAAAAAAAGATTAGAAGCTCAAGCCAATACATATGGACACAGAATTGGGGATGAATAACTTACTATCTGCTGTCTCTGGACGTGATCCAAGTTGGGATAGGCCCGGTAAGAAAGTTCCTTGTTAGGTACCTGATCGATCAATAAGCAACATTGTCTCCAGAGTTAACATGGACATAAAAGTAACTATTCCAAGTGGGTGTTGCATGGGCATACCCCCGCAGCAATCACTATGGGTATATATTAGGATATACATTTCATGTACCCGGAACATGTGCATAAGGACCATCTGAAGTACCAGACTACCAGTACACAGAACGTATCCGAGATGGGTACGACATGTTTGTTTAAGTACCCGTGCTGCATGGATGATGCCACATGAAAGAAGAGCAATATTGCAACTTGACTCGTAGTTTAAGGATTGACTATCAGTATGCAAAGTGAAGGGAATGAAGTGGGATTTTGGTGAAACTGTAAGGCTGCTAAGTTAATAATCTATTAGGAAATAGAGTGCGCCCTGGCTTTTGGTGTGCACAAGGCATCGGAAGCATGTTGGTTGGGAGACAAACAAGTTTAATACTTAATTTGTGCCTCTTTTTGAGGTTGTTTCTCGAGAGTTCTCTTTTCTTGATTTTTTTTTTTCTTTCATTGCATTTCAAGTTGGGTATATCCCCCTATCCTGCCATTTCAGCACATAGTGATCTTTGGCTGAATGATCGATGTTCTAAACTGGATGATCCGGTGAAGGAACGTTTGAAGAGGAGACTTGCCCTTTCTGTTGGAATAGTAGGAAGCCATATTCAATGATGTATCGTCATGTAAAGGAGGGATTTCATATTCACACTAGAGATAAGTAACAGATGGTGGCCCAATCATGCTCATTTCAACATGCTAGGACATTTCTAGTGGCACAACAAAACACAAATTTATGAGAACGTACTGGAGGCTAAGAAATTTGGACAACTTTGCCCCTAATTGTAATGTCATTGCTTTTTATCAAAAAAATACTAATTATCATTACTTACATCCATTGCAAGGCAGCCCCAAAGTTTGGTACATTGCCTTCCAACCTGTTATAGCTTAGGTCCCTGACATGATTCACAAGAAATGTTTAGACTGCCCAAACATTAACATATCAAAATGTAACAATGGTATATCTAATTCATATAGTTACTGGTTAGATGATTAAACCATCATATACTTGCATGTAAATAGTGTTATGGCCTGATTATTTATCCCGTTTGATTTCCCTGGAGCGTTTTTTGCCAATCAAAAAAAAAAAAAAGGGGTTAAGAAGAATTAGATGCGATGGCGATGGAAGGGGAACTGCCTATACCAGTTCCTGTAATAGGTGTTGAAGTTTTAACTTCGAAACGAATATGTAGCATTTCCTCACACAGATCATGAGAAAGAGCATCTAGATCCACACACACACAAAAAAAAAAAAAAAGGTAAGAACAAGGCTCCAGATCCTTGTTATCTCGTTTTATATTCCTTCTTTATTTATTGTTGTTCTATGCTTTTTCCTAATATATAAGGATGGTTCCCCCAAACTTTAATTCTATGTTCATGGCCTATCATAAAAGAGTTGGATGAGTTCATGGCATCTATGCTTAAACCAGAATCAACGTGCTTTCTAAGGTTTAATTGTCTATGTGCTTTGTCTATTTACTGGTTCTCGATATGATAAATCTGTGATACACTTGCGTGTACTTGATGATATTAGCACTGTTTTCCTATTTAATTTTTTTTATATCAAAGTTTTCTATGTACTTAGTTATGTGCTTTTATGTTTCTTTCACGGATTGTATTAGATTGTCATGTGGCTCACAAAATGATTAGCTTCCAATATACTGACGTTGATATCCTACAGAATCCACTTCTATATATGGTTCTACCCTTGTACTAAACAACATGAAAATCTACCAGAGGTCTAGAGCAAAGGGGGAGCTACCACTACACTTGACATGAAATTGGAAGAGACAAAAAAGAAGACTGCTACAATACTCATTATAGAGAAGCATCCAATGAAAGTGGGAAAAAGAAAGAAAGAAGGCAAGAAAAACAAAAAAGAAGAAGAAAGAATTATCTAATTGAGGAAAAACATTCATGTTGCACCGCGATTACATATGTGGGAGCTTATAAGTTGATTCCTATAGTTGTGTGGTGATGTGGTCTTTAGTATTCAAATGTGATGCTACCAATTAGATCACAACTAGGATCTCAACAAGTGTTGACTTTTTGTTACCTTCACTAACATAAATGCTACATTGTTTATTGGTTGCAAACCTAACCTATGGCATTACACCCACAAAGTTGCTATCCCCAGAGGTAACCTTCATTTTACGAAACTTCAACATTTAGGGCCAAATGCTTTTCAAATTTTATATCAGTCATGCACTTGATTCTTGCGGTTAGTTCCACCAATTAGGACGTGCAACATCTATTTTGGATTTCCAAGTTCGTTAGTCATTTAAATTATTAATTCGCGAGTCATTTCAATTAGAATCTAAATCTTCCCAGGCGTCCCTGGAATTGAAAATTACTAGGCGGGATTGGGATTTCTCAATAAAAACAAAGGAGTAGAAGAATTACAGGTTTGTCAAAGGCAAACTTCCTAGATAGCCAGGTATTGAACTAGATATATTACAACTCCTCAGCATCCTACAAAACAATTCATGCAAGTGATGTTAATGGAGAGTTCAAGAGTAGCATACTTGAGACCATTTTTACGAATGTTGTTATGACTCACAGCTTTTTCATTTTTGTCATGTCTCCCAGCGGTGGAAAATCTGAAGCCACTCCTCCATTCAAGTCCGTAATCCTTCTGCTTAGAGATCCGATAAACAATAGCGTGCTTTCAGAGATATTTTCCTTGGTTTAAAGGCTTCAATTTTGAGTTTATTGAATTTTTTATTCCTACAAGTATATATGACCCGAAAAGGCTGAACTTACAATTCAGTTAAATTACGCAAAAGAGAAATGTTATGAGGTATTGGCCCTTCAAAACCACTTGCTTCAAGCTCTCTGCAGTGACAATAAAGAAGACTAACTAAAATTGATCAACTTCAGAAACATTCCCTAGAGTGTGCTTAATAGTTAGAGACACTTACAATATTTGAAGTTGTTTCCAAATTTGGAAACTGGGTAACTTTCCTGTGAAGTTGTTACTGCTCAGCCTACTGCATCAAGCCAAGAGTAAAAAACAAAGAAAAGACAAGCTATTGAAGAATAGGGCATATTATTTAATGGCTGATAAAGGAACTTACACTTCCCGCAAATTTATCAGGTTGTTTAATAATTCCTTTGGCAGCTTCCCAGTGAGATTGTTAGAATTAAGATTGCTGCAAAGCCCACAGGGGGTCAAAACCAAAGTAACTTTACAGTTTGGTGATTGGAAATCGAGAGTTAGATAGAGAAATGTGAATTATATCCAAAAGATAACTGACAAATACTGTAGGTTGACAAGATTTCCTAGCTCTGTTGGGACAGGTCCTTCAAACATGTTGCTCTCTAAACTCCTGAAAATAACAACTTCCTTCAAAATTACAGTACATTTTTATCCATGCAACATGTCATTTCTTTTTTGCTACTTTCTGAAGTTCATACACACATGCACCACACACACACAATATATATATATATATATATATATATAGAGAGAGAGAGAGAGAGAGAGAGAGAGAGAGAGTACGTACAAATTGGTGAGACTGGTAATCCTTCCCAAGTATTTTGGGATTGTCCCTGATAAGCGGTTCTCACTCAAAATCCTACAGCAGTTTCACTTTGCTTATTAAGGAAACAGATGGTATTACAACTGACCAACTACTGCAAAAAGGAAATGCCTATATAACTCACAAAAATTCCAACTTGGTAGAAGTCCATTCGGGAGGAATAGAACCGTTGAGAAAGTTGCCGTTGAGAACACTGCAACAATTGACAGAACTCTCAACATAACGATAAGGCAAATAATCAACAGACAAGGAAGATTATGTAAATTAGCTAATTGGAAGCATTCCAACAGAATTGTTAGGTAGGATAAGTTCGCTATGGATTTCGGTAGGACACCAGGAAGATCCTGCCCTCTCAGATATCTGTTGCAGAAAAACAGAAACACGTATTAGATCCAATAAATCAGTTATTGGTTGAGGGGACTTTACTTTTCCAAACACTTATTTAACCAATGTTTATATATTTCACAATCAATGATGAGAAGGAGACAATCTTCCAGCATTGCATAGTTCAGTCTTTAATTAGAGATCCATAGACCTTGTAGGATAAAAAGTAATCTCTGTGCCAAAGTTTAGAAATGCTAATGCACAAAATAACAATAACTAACAGGAAAAATATTAGGAAAAACAGCAGCTAATCACTTCACAGTTCACACCAAGAGCCATGTAAATGTTCAGAACTGCTGGATGTCGTAAACACCTCTAAACCAGCAGTCTATCTAATGTAGGCTTGAAATTCATTTGGAATCCACCTTATTTTTTCCACTTAATAATTCACCAAAAAGGTAATATAAAGTCAGGGGTCGATGCCGAGTTCTTTACATCCCAGTCAGGAACGTTCTTAATTTTCAACCATGTAGGGTGCAATTCAACTTCCCCTCGGATTTAGAATGGACCTGTTGAACATTTTGGCATATGAAGCAAAAATCTAATCAGGTGAAAGTAGTAATGCCAGTTCTAAAACTCCATTCTTGCATGACGAGCCACTACATCCCACTCTAGAAGATCTGGTCATTTGCTTTTTTCGATACCTTCTCTCGAGACCTCACCTTAATTCTCCTTGCCCACTTGGTACCTCCTCTCACCATCACTCATGACAAGAATGGCACCTTTGATGCTATCACAGCCTACCTTGGTTGCGAACACTACAGAGGCTTCATCCCTCCTAAATGGTTGGGGCCTCATTATGCCCTTAACCTATATTACCCCATGCGAAATAGCTGGCTACTTGTGGATTAGTGAGTAGGGTGGATGACTACTTGTGGATTAGTGAGTAGGGTGGATGATGGTACCCCACTAAGACGCCTGGTCACAGACATGAAACACTGATATGATACGATATACGATATGGACAAGAGGATACACCACTTTTTCAGATAAAAACATCATAGTGGTATCTTATAAGTTTATGTACTAGATAAAAACATCATTTCTATCAAATGAACATAAAACCAACAAAAAGTATTATCATTATGCATATCGCAAATCAACGGTCACTGTGTAATTAATATTCACGGCCTAACCACCAATTGAAAATTTGATCTTTGGACCAAGTTTTAAACATTACATTTTAATCTCTTAATGAGTTCTTCGCATGTCCCAAGAGTGTCCATACTTGTCCTAGAGTGTCCACAACGTGTCCCAGTAGAACAAATTTAATAAGAAAAATTGACATGTATTTAGGTGTACATTGGACATGATCCAAAGGGTGGCGTGGCGTGTGTGGCCAAGCCGCCCTGAAAAATGATTTTTTTCCTCTTATTGACTTCCCTTTGTATTTTTTGTTTACAAAAAGGAAAAATGTTGGTTCGTTTGAGAGTCACCACCTGGGTTTTGAAAAGAATTAACCCCGAGAAACCGTTTATTTGAAAAATGTAACTCTTTTGCCCTTTGAAATGGTTTTGATCTAAAAATAGAGAGTTTTGGATTCGGGAGCCAGATTACGAGAGAGAAAGGTTTTGTTTAGAAAAGCACCCCCTCGCCCGATAAAATTGGTCTCTAATAATATTTGTGGGATTTGAAAATCATTTTATTGCTCAACTTTTATGCCACATAAAGAGTTTATAGCACGTAAACAATTAAACATAACTAGTGTTTATGCCAGAAATAACTAGTGTACTAGTGTTTATATTTCAAAAAGGTGATGCTAGACTAGCATGCTTTAATTCAAAATAGTCTATCACGGCATATGTTATTCTAAAGAGAAAATAGAACTTCATTGCATATTAATTGTCATGAAAAGGAGAAAGGATGAGATTCAAAACAGAACCTGTCTCCCTAAGAGTTTCTGCCGTAAGACAGTAATATGTGCCTCGCGGTAGAGATGTATGGGGTATCAACTTTGATTTTCTTTGAACATTTAAACCATTTAGGCCCAGGGCTGGTATGAGAAACCAGTCTGAGTTTAGTGACTTCCCCTCAAATTACAGAGACAAATAGCGGATAAAGATTTATAGCTCTTGGAGCGAAAATCCTTCTTTGGATGGAGCGAAAATATGGCTTGGAAATCAAGCAAACTTGGCGTGCAAGCCAAGCATTTCGGCCTTCAACTGATTATCACCTTCCTAACATATGAAAGGATACTCCTCCATAAAAGGAGGCTATCTTCTCTTATGTGCACCATACGCCCTGCCCCAGGTGCTACTCTATCCCTCTGCTCTAATGTTGGACTTTTCTGTTTCGTCGATATTCAAAAAAAAATCGCGTTCATTAATTTAGTGCCAAACTTTTGGGGATTATTTGGGAAAGTAAAAAAATTATGACTGAAATCCGTTTTTTTCAGTGCATAACTGTAGCACAATGTGAGTAGATATAATTGAATAAGGCAAGAAGAATAAAAAAAAGAAGAAGAAGAGCTTCTAATACACTTTAAACAAACAGAGTTTTCTTTTATCCTTTTCCTGCCCATTTGAATGGACTGTTATTAGCATTTTCATTTTTCATAATACAACATATTGCTACATACATGAGTCTATTGCTGCATACATGAGTTTAGGGAGACAAACAAGATAAACGCACCAAAGGTACTCTACGGTAGGCCAAATTAGTACTAAAAACTGGAAACTTGTCATTTTGGTGGCTAACAAGAAAGGTGATGCAGCAATGTTAACCACGTTGCTCTGGGGTGTCGTCAAGAGAACTTTGGACTATCGGCATTAGGTGTGCACTCAGGTGCTAGGATAATGGAGGTTAGGAGTTCAACTCCTCTTCCAATATGTTAATCTAACTATTCTAGTATCCAAACACTAGTGACTTTCACTGATAAAAGCCAAAATTGTCCCTCTAGTGTGTCGTCTGAATTTGGGACCACACAGTTGATATATGAAGCTTTCTATCGTATAAGTGAGTAATATGCGAATATGAATTTTGAAGAACATGGAAATTAGAAGGGAACCGTACATGGCGCTGATGTGACATCCATCACCAAGGCAGGTGCAGTTGACTGTACTGTTATACAAGTCGTGCTTCACCGGCGTATGCCAATTTTCATTTTCATCACATTCGTTCAAACTCAAATTCCAGTCCGTTTTACCCAATTGTTGAGCTATATCACGAAGAGCTGCCACTGTAGAAACCAAATCATGGTGGCCCTTTTGAGTATTTAGACAATAGACATGACATGGAAAAAGCTCTATATAATAGTATTGCATAAACTATTACTCCTACGAGACATCTTAACACAAACATGTATAGGGCTTATATAAAATTGCGTTCAGATTGTAGAAAACTTTTTTTTGGAAGATTGCTGTCATTAATACCATAAAAGTTCCAAGGATCGAAATACAGAGATACAATACACTGAACAACACAGAGGAGCATGCACCCGACTCAACCTAATTAATAACTCCGTAAACAATCCCGAAAAAACAACTAACATCACACGATCTTATGGTATAAGTAGGGCAGTAAACGAACCGAGCAGCTCGCGAGCTCGGCTCGTTTGGTAAACGAGCCGAGCTCTCGGCTCGATTAAAGAGACTCGTTTAGTAAATGACTAAGCTTGACTCGTTAAGGCTCGGTCGGCAAAGCTCGCCTCGCCTCGTTTACGGCCCTAACTTAGAAGCATATGTATTAAACCATTTCACATATAAACTACAGAATCATACGACTCTCATCATCTCATCTCGTGCTGAACCTCTTCTCCTATATTTGAGAGATGAAAAACTAGAATTAAGTACAAACAGAAAAAATGAAAAAACCTTACTTTCATCGCCGGGGATACGTCTAGTTTGTCCCTGTGTTCCACCTGCTCCAAAGCATATCAGTATGAACAATGTTACAAGTGGAACAGGAGACCTCATTGCTTTTGGATACATTTGAGTACTCATTAGTGGATCATATCGGCGTTCTCAAACAAAACCATATATACAAACTCAAAGCAATCATACATATACGAGTTAGAGGGACCTCAATATTTAAGGTGGGCGGGGGGCCGGGGGGGCCTTCCACAGCTAGACGGTGTGCTTTATGTATGATTTTGGACCACTGGTTCAGTGGTTTCCATGCAATTGCCTGTCCTATTTATCACACTGTACCAAAGCCAAAGACTTTAGAAGACCATGCATCCTCCTTAGGCCCCGTTAAGTTGCACGGAAAGAACAAAAAATCAACTTTCCTATAATTTTTTATGTTCAAAAAAATAACACAGAGGGGCATACACCCGACTCAACCTAATAATTCCGTAAACAATCCTGAAAAAACAACTAACATCACACGATCTTGTGGTAAAAGTAGGGTTGTAAACGAACCGAGCAGCTTGCGAGCTCCAGGCCCGGCCTTGATATTTTGGAGGTCTAAAGTGGATTTAAAACGAGGCCTTAGTTCTTTCGAAAAAAATAAATAAATAAAAAAATCAACTTAAGTGGCTAATATGAAGTAAAAAGATTAAACTTTATATTTTAGCTTCGTAATTTAACTAAAATAAATTTTTACAAAGTTTTACACCATTAAAAAAATATGAATCAAACATGATGAAGTAGCGCACATACATTGCGTTTTGTCTAACGAATATTTTGAGTATTTTTTTTTTATCAAAGTTTGTTGAGTGAAAATAAATTATTTTGGTTTATTTTTGTCGATTGGTTTAATTTGTGAATTTGACATTAGAAGTTAAAAGTAAAATTAAAATTAAAAAAATTTATCAAAACATTTATGGTGTGACCTTGGTCTTAAGTAACATCTACAAAGCATAAGTAATTTATAACACAAGAAGGGCAAGAGTCGTATAAAAAAAAAAAGGGGAAAAAATAGCTTGCCAACAAAAGAGCTCATAGGACTTGAACCTGGATCTTTTGGTTTTAGAGATATGCTTTGTGAGAGGGTGTGTATTTGGGTGTGATTGTAAAATATTTGTTGGTTTTATAATAACTTTACACAAACCACTGAGGCCGAAAGTCAATCTGTGCTAGAATACGGAAACTTTAACATATATAAAACGAGGCCTCCTTCCTGCATAAAATCTAGAGGCCTAAAGCGTCGGCACCTCCAGCACCACCTCAGGGCCGGCCCTGGCGAGTTCGGCTCGGCTCATTCAGTAAA